>NDGM011059892.1:0-10181 GCA_002564305.1 Octomys mimax
TAGATTTCTAAATTTCTGTGTAAAAATATGTAACTGTTTATTCCTATTTTTAAAATATTTTTTCAATTTTTTAAATTTTTTTCTTCAAATTCTGTAGGGACTTAAAGTTTAACATATCAATACTTGATGGAGAATGCCTGTTCCATTTTATGCCTGAGAGTGTCTGATATTCAGACAGACAGTAAGGTTAAGCTCATCTGCCTTTGTTGTAGGGTAATAATAATAAGCTTCTCTTCTGGAGGGTTAACAACCTAAGATTGCAGATCTTTCATAATTTTTTAAAAATTACTCCTCAATGCTAGTCTCTGAAGTCATGCACTCTTTGGCCTGTCACAGTGTCTTGACCAGGCTATGTTTTTCAACATCCTTACTTTTTAGGTGCAAATGCAGGGCCTTGCAGTAGTTCCAGGGACCCCGCATCACCCAGACCCTATGGACAGAACCAGACCAGATCCTCAGCATCTTGGCCTTGTCTCCTTCTTCACACAGTTGAACTGAAGCATAATATGAATGATCTATCATTCAGTGAAAGCCACCCTGTGGTCCCTCCACTGCACAGATGAGGACAGGGAGATCCAAAGAGAGCCTCAGACTTGGCGCAAGGCCAATTTGTTCTTCTTGGTAGAAAAGGGAACATAAATCTCACATGCTTTGTTCAACCAACTCACAAAGAGGTAGTGTATAAACTAAACTTAATCTGGTTCAGTGGAAACAAAGTATGTCCAAGGAATTCTGCCTCCTAGGAACAAACAAGTTTGGAAAGTCCCGTATCAACATCCTGGAGAGTCAGAGCTCACTGATGCATTATATTAAAATTCTGAGAAGTCCTGAACCAAATATATTTCATTTTAGCTTGCATGATCCAGAGTTGTCTAAATGCTTATGGCCACAGAATTTTGACACAGATACAGTCCTTCTCTTACCAAAATGGTAGTTTTCTAGGAATATTTTGATGATTTTTATCTAAGAGTGAAAAGGCTTAAGCTTTAATATCACATCTGCCAATATTTGAGGATATTCCTAAGTGCAGATTACTCAACTCATTTAACTATTTTGATGAGTGACAAAAAACAAGTCGTAAAGTCTCTCTTACAGAAGAACAATGTAGTTTCATCTGTTAGGATGAGGATGTTCATCGTATTAGGAGTGAAGAAGAGAGGGAGGTGGGGAGGGGAAGAGATTAAAGGGGAGCGAAGGAGAAGAGAGGAGAGGGCAAGATCCTCAAGATGAGGACACTTTTTTAAATTCCTATGAATTTATACATGTGCCAATTAATCTCAATTTCTAACTTGACTGGATTAAGTGACTGTGGAAAGATGAGAGGGGAGAACACTAATATCCTCAAGGGCTATCCAATGAATAGGCTCTTAGGAAGTAAGGCCTGTTTGAGGAAGTAGGTCATGGGGCTGTGACAACAGGGTGTTTCTAGATGGTTCTTTGGTACTATTCCTCTGCTGAGACTCCTGCTTGCCATTAACGAAGCCACTTGGCTTCCCCACGCCCTCCTGTCCTAACGTTTCTGTTTTACCACCAGCCAGTCACGGAGCTCTCTGAATCTGTGAGCCAAAGTGAGACTCTCCTTTGAGTTGCAAGCCTCAGTTATTCTATCCCAGTCAATGGGAGTGTTCATGAATACTAAACGCATTTCTAGAATACTTTTATTCCAACAGTTTCCTCTTTCTGTTCTCTCAGCAAACGAAGAAAGAGAGTCAGAAATAGCATTAGAAAGTTCTACCACTATCTCATTAGCTGAATACCAGATTCTTGGTTACATCTTCCTGGGAGAGAACTTGGGGGAAACTAATTTCATGGCCAGGAAAAGGACACAATCTTGAGAACGAGGAGCACTCTCTGAACTTTTCTAAACAGATTTGGTGTTCCCTCCAACTGTGAGTTTTGATCCTAGAATGTCCTACCAGTATTTATCTCTCTACCTGAAGAGTGACAGTTGCTTTGAAAACATTATATAATACAGTAGTTATGTAGTTCAATCTGACACTCTATGATATGGATTTGTAGAAAATCTGAAGTAAAAAACTAGAATTCAGAAACCTGTCTTTTCATTTTCAGTATGTGACAACATAGGTTACTTAATCTTTCTGTTTCTGTAAATATAAAGAACATTAGTAACAACTTTCTCTACTTAATAAAACTATTCTGAAGGTCAAATGAGAAGTGTATTAAGAGATTTTAGCATTAGAATCTTCCTGTCCTTGGGTTCGAATCTCACTGCTCCACCATGCGGGGCGTGTTCCATCCTGCCAACCAGCAACAAGCAAAGGAAAAAAGCCTACATATTTTCTTGCCCCATACATTCCTAGAGGCAAGCAAAACAAGTTAATTTTGACCATGAGGGAAATCGTGCACTTCCAGGCCAGTCAATGTGGCAACCAGATTGCTGCCAAGTTTTGGGAAGTGATCAGCAATGAGCACAGCATGGACTCCACTGGCACCTACCACAAGGACAGTGACCTGCAGCTGGACCACATTTCTATGTACCAAAATGAAGCCACTGGTGACAAATATGTTCCTATGCAATTTTTTTTTGTGATTGATATATTGTCTATTTTTATCATCAAATCTGTTGCTCAGATTAACAGATATAATTATGCAAGGTGGGACATATGATTGAATATTGCCACACGCTTTCAAGAAATCTTAAATTTTTGTTTTTGACTTTCATTTTCTTTCATTCCTATGTAATTTTGATAGCATAAAACCTGGGACCATGGACTCTGTTGAACCTGGTCCCTTTGGCCAGATCTTCAGACCAGATAATTTTGTTTTTGGTCAGTCAGGGTCAGGCAACAAGTGGGTGAAGGACCACTACCTACAGAGAGGGGGCTGAGCTGGTGGACTCTGTCATGGATGTGGTACAGAAGGAGGCCAAGAGTTGAGACTGCCTGCAGGGCTTCCAGCTGACCCACTCTCTGGGCAGGGGCATGGGCTCTGGCATGGGCACACTGCTCATCAGCAAGATCTGAAAGGAGTACCCCAACCTCATCATGAACACCTGCAGCGTGGTGCCCTCCACCAATGTATGTAACACCATGGTTGAGCTCTATAAAGCCACCCTCTCTGTCCATCAGCTGGTGGAGAACACAAATAAACCTACTGCATTGACAAGGAGGCCATGTACAGCATCTGCTTCCACACCTTCAAGGTGACCATACCTACCTATGGGGGCCTCAACCACCTGGTCTCAGCCATCATGAGCAGCGTCACCATCTCCCTCCACTTTCCTGGCCAGCTCAATGCCTACCTTCACAAGCTGGCCATGAACATGGTGCCTTTCCCATGCATGCACTTCTTTATGCCAATATTTGCCCCTCACCAGCCATGGCAGCCAACAGTACTGTGCCCTGACTGTGCCCAAGCTCATCCAGCTGGTCTTTGATGCCAAGAATATGATGGCCATCTGTGACCACACCACAGCTGCTACCTTACAGTGGCCACTGTCTTCCAAGGCTGTATGTCTATGAAGGAGGTGGATGAGCAGATTCTCAATGTGCAGAACAAGAACAGCAGCTACTTCGTGGAGTGGATCCCCAACAACGTGAAGACAACTGTGTGTGACATCCCACAGCATGGCCTCAAGATGGCTGTCACCTTCAATGGCAACAGCACTGCCATCCAGGAGCTGTTCAAGTGCATCTTGGAGTAGTTCACAGCCATGTTTGGGCCCAAGGCCTTCCTGCACTGGTACACAGGCGTGGACATGGATGAGATGGAGTTTACCAAGGCTGAGAGCAACATGAATGACATGGTGTCCGAGTACCAGCAGTACCAGGATGTCACTGCAGAAGAGAAAGAGGACTTTAGCACAAAAGTCGAAGAGGAGGCTTGTGCCAGAGTCCCTGTCACCTAGGGCTCCTCACACTCTCAGCCACATTCAGCTGCCACCTTCTTTCACAATTCGTTTGCTTCTCCTATCTTGTTTCTTTCAGAAGTGTAGAACAGTGCGTGGCACACAGTAGGTGCTCAATAAATACTTGTTTGTTTGATGTCTCTTCTTCCTCTACATTGGCAAACCTAGACCTCTGTCATTCTAGATAACCCTGCATTTTCTGCGGACTTTCGTATCGGTCTAGCTCATATTTCTGTTTTCAGACTCTCCAATAAGTTGGGTCTCTTCCAGATCCTCTTTAGAACCAGGCAGGTGTTGAAAACCCATGGAAGGGCTACCATGGGGAGCCGAAGGGGAAGAGAGGCAGAGGGCCGTGGTGAGTTTGGGGAAGAGGGTGGGGCTTCCCAAGGGAGGCAGTGGGGAAAGGGGAACCCAGGCTCTCCTGCTCATCTCCAGGCATTTCCACACTCAGCCTCGCAAGACAGTAAACAGCATGAGCTTCCTACTATTCAGAGTATGCCACTCCCTTCAGAGGGAGGCTGCCACTGTCCCAAGGCCCTTCCACCTTCTGTTCCTGAGGGAGGTGACCCGAGGTGTGGAGAGGTACATGCCCACCTGCCTCTGTGTTCTGGTCACTGCCCGGGACAGGAGATGTCCTCTTTGCAGTACAACTCTTGCTTTTGTCTCACCCCTGACTTTGTCCCATCCTACACTTAGATGTCTGTTTTGTGTTGGACTTACTGCCTTTTTTCATATTGAAGAGACATTTCCCCAAGAGCCAAAAATAGATGGGGATTCAAGAGAGAGAGAGAGAGAGAGAGAGAGAGAGAGAGAGATTTTAGCATTGTAAATGAAAATGGTAAAGAACTTTTCATGATATTCCAATATTCCCTAATAATGGATAGTCATATTAGAAATTTTTTACTGTATAAAGAAATCTTTGAAACACACATAATGAAAAGGTGTTTTTGTATATGATACTTTAGTGATCCAGAAAAGCTTACCTAAGCAGCTTGTGTTATATTTAGTATGGGGGTTGGGAACTGGTAGAATTTGTTGAGAGAATAGAATAAACTAATTCTCATATTTATTACATCACGTACAGTAATAAGTACAGAGTACATGTTACTACTACTGTAAAGAACATTTGCATATGTTGTAAATTTATTACACCCCAAGCACAATGCTAAGCATGTTGTATACCATCTTATCACAACCTCACAATGAAAGTATTAGTATCCATTTTTATAGATTATGAAGAGACTCCAAGAAAGCTAAATAACCAAAACTCAGGTTTCTCAGCTCAAAATAACTATTTCCACCTTTTTATCCTGAAATGTCTTATAAGCAAACATTATTCACAAACCGATAACCAAGCCATGTACAGCGACAGGGATTCCACAGTGCTCCAGCGTTGCCCTGCCCCCAGGCTCTCTATAGCTCAGAATGTGACAGAAACAATTCAGACATGCTCATCACGAGTGATTTTTCCATTATGCCTTGTAATCGCAGACTGTTACGTGTCTTTGCCTGGATGTCCTAGAGCAACAATAGAAAGCTCAGAAACATGCAACAAGGTGCCAAGTGGCTGGAGTAGCCTGAACTCTTGGTAATGAAAACACTCCTGGGCTTCTTACCGCTGTATTTCTGTGATGAGCATGTGGAAGCTGAAGTGATTTTCCTTCTGCATCACTTGTGAACACAACAATTATATCACAGGAAGTGTCTCTCTCTCTCTTTCTCTCTCTCTCTCTTTCTCTCTCTTTCTCTCTCTCTCTCTCTCCCTTTCTCCCTGTCCCTAGAACTCTCCTTTTATCTATTTCCTACTTTTCTATTATGACAAGAGCAAGCCATATATTTTGATGGTATCAAAAATTATCATTTTTGAGCGATTCTCTTGTCCTCGTTTCCCCACTAGGACCTGCATGACACGAACATTGAATACACCAAACAAAATGGTGCTACACATCTTTGTAAAATGTTGGCTAAGTTGGCATAACACACTCAGAAGAGGGGAAAAGCTTTGCATGGGTGCTGGTGACTTCCCTTTGGAGGTTTTTCACCTCCAAAGTGTTTGCCACTTCTCTGCATGATGCTTTGCTCTAGTTTGGCCCTTTTCACTAAAAGTATTTTTAGATAATCCCCAATGAATCTAAGCTTCTAGGATATGTAAAAGTTCTGTCAAATCATAGCAATGATGGACTGTGCAGAGAAGAATCACCTGTGTTTATTTTAGTACTTCTTTATTAAAATAGTTAAATCAAAATTTTTTGTGATATAATCATTTGCCATACAATCATACACATCACAAGATGTCCATCGTGTGCTAAATGATGATTCCAAGTCTCCTATTTTAAGGTGCCCTGTGAGTCAATGTTATGTAATATATATATATATATATATATATATATATATATATATATAGTATTGAACACATACATGCATGTGTATCTCATGTCTCCTGAAGGCATCTGCCCCAGGCCCTGTGATCTGATCACATTTCAATATGTGAAAACACAGGGGAGACCACATGAATAACAACAAAAAATGCTTAGTACAATGGAACATAGGACATAGAGATGATAGACTGAGAATTAAAGGGAAAAATTATTGTATGCAAGAGTAAGTAGGCTGTCGGGGAGGAAGTTGCTATAGGAGACAGGAATAAATCTCCCAGACGGCAATTCAAATCTCATGACAAGTCTAAAGGTGGAGAATGTGTTATGTGGAACACCGCTGCTAGGCTGGCCTGTGTAGCCTTCTAACATAAACACGTATTTATATTTAACTTAAGCACAATCTGTAGTAACATTATTGCAGGGAGGGAATCAACAGTGAAGTTCAGAGAAGGGTCTCAGAAGCTGCTGGATGACAATGATGGGTATCAGAGGCACAACAGGCTTGCAAGACACTCCACCACTTGTAAAGATAAAGCTTCCTGACCAGCAGAATTAAGACTGAGTGCAAAAAATAAGGGAGTGGAGTTTGTGTAACAGTTCCTCAGAAGATTTCATCAGGTGGCAAGGATGCAGAGGACAGGAGGTTGTGGACATGACCACGAGATGCGGTGTCTGCCCTGAGGAGTACAGTCCCATGGAACTGCCCTCAGAGCCCTTGCTGGGGTCTTTGTCCAGGACTCAGCTGAGTGAGCTAGAATAGCCGTTTTCAGGTGGAGAAGATCAGACGACTGAACCAAAGGGACACCAGCCTAACAGAGCTAAGTCTTCCTCGTGGAGCAGTGGTTTTGTTTGTTTTTATGAAAATAAATGTATAAACTATTTTATTAGAGATAAAGAAGTGATCAAAACGTTAAATAGAGCTTATACCTTATCAGAAAAGACGGTGTTACTAGAGCTCAAGGGACAAGAAAAATATGGGCACAGCTGAGGTAAGAGTCGAGTTTCTAGGGAAGCAAAGAACTTCAGTTCATGCTGATTCTTGTGAGAAAGTATGGCATGCAATATTTATTTCTTCAATATTATGAGGAGGGAAAATTGTAGTGAGAAAGACTGGAAGATATGGAACTCTATTAAAAACTGATTTGAAAGTTGACTGAAAGCCAATCTCTTGTTTTCCCATACAAATATAGACCAAAAATCAAAGTCTGGTAATATTAAACATGTTATTTTCTATTCCTGAAGAAAGAAAACTATAGGATAAAGTGCCAAATTACTATATCTTGGAAAAACTGCCATTTACAACATATGGGTAAATACTTACAAACTCAAACCGTGGTGTTGCCTCTATCAACTGCAGTGCATACCCTTGTCATGATCAACAATAATGCGTGTTTGCTTTACTCTTTAAGCACCACTGTATGAACATAGCTTGTCAGTTACAACACACTTTATGCTGAACAGCAGCTAAAGCCCGACCTTTAGTTTGCTGACTGCATGAACCATGAATGTGCCGTAGCATTCCAAAGGACATAGAATGTTAAATCTCCCCTACATTTTGAAGTTCAGATGGATTTAACCTCCTCTTCAACTCGTATTCACTCCAGCCATGCAGATTCTGCACAACCCGGTGGAATGTGTGAGGAAAGAGGTCAGAGAGAGTGCACTGTGGTGGGGAAAAAGCTCTCAGTGAACTCCAAGTTTCCAGAAGTGCTTTTTACTTTCCATATTACCATTCTGGTGAATGCAAGCAATCATAACTTCTAGAAATATTGCCTTCCTTTATAGATTGAGAAACAGTAAAGTCAACTAGTGGATTCAGTTGCAAAGTTTTATAGTCCAATTTCTCTAGAAAACAAAGATATGGGATGTGAAGGAAAGAGTTGAAGGGCTGTAGAAGAAGGGACCAGAAAAACATAAGGCATCTAGTATGCATCCCTTCAGTTTGAAGGACATGCTGTGTTACCTGATCCAGTCCGTCTGGAATTCTATGGCCATATTCTATGCATTTCTAAGTCACTGGCTCATGAACTCTACTGGTAATGGAGAAGCAGATCTTTACAATGAAAGAAGTCTGTCCCTCATTTTGTTTGTTTGTTATAAATCTATATAATCAATGCCTAAGAAGTGGAAATAGTTCTTTATAAGAAGAATTCTATTCAGAGTCATTTTTTAATTTTAAAAACTTACTTAAGGACTAGTCTGAAGCCTAATCTACAGCCCCCCCTAGAATGCCCCTTAAATCACTCCTGTTAGTAGATTTATTGTAAATCAAGTATTACAGTTTTGTTTTAGCTTTCTGAGTGGTGGGTGATTTTTACTTACAATCTATGCAAGAAATCTGCAGAGGGAAAATTACTCCACTTACTTTGAACATTCCCAAGTTTCAGAGGGACCGTACATTTCTCTTCTACCAAATCCTTTTATCCTCTTTCTATGGCCCTGACCCTGACAATATCATCCCTCCCTCCTTTGCCTATGAATTCAATATTTACATTCATTTACTAGACATCATTTAGCTGAGCATAAACTATGTGCCAGACACTGGGCTTCAATCTGGAAATGCATTGGTTCATAAAACAGAAAACAGGTTCTTGTTCCTTCAGGTTCAACAAGCAGAGCAAGACAATGGACAATATGACTGCCATTGATAAGTACCAGACAAGGCAAGGCTGTGTCCCTACTTTTCCTTAGTGTGCTGAAATTGGTTTTCTAAAGGGATGATTCCCAAAACAAGAACAAAGAGACAAGTGAAAATTTGGCGGTGCAGGATGACAAGGAAGCTTACAGGCAGTACAGCCAGAAGCCCCAGGGACCATTCCAGTCCAAGCATGGCAGAGAGATGTCACACAGCACTTTATGAGACTTCATGTCATTTTCAATATTAGTTATGTTTTGCCACAATATCATGGGTACCTGCTCTCCCAATTCTCAGTGGCCTGAATGAATGCTTTTGAATGAATATTTTCAGTGCCTGAGCTGCCTTTGGTGATTGAGGCTCAATGAAGCTGTACTGTCTGCTGGTCTCAGTGAGGCTCTACGACATGTCTGCTGGTCTGAAGCCAATAATTAGCTGATCCAGTATAGCTTCAGCCTCGGCAGCAGGGCTCAATCAGCTGTCACATGTACCTCACTCTGCCCAAGCATTTACCTAGAGGAACAGCAGAGGAAGCATAAATGCATGAATGCTTCTTTGCATTTCAGCAAGAGACATAGCTGGGCCAAGATGATAGCTCAGTAGAATAAGCACTTGCCTGGCAAGCACAGGGTCCTGAGTTCAATCCCCAGTACAGCAAAAATAAACAAATAAATAAATAGTCATAGCTGATAGATAAATAAATAAATAAATAAAGAGTCCTAGGTGATAACTTTTCTTTGTCTGAAGGGAGATGCATGGCTATGTCAGATGGGAGATGGAGAAACAGACTCCCCCTGTCGCAGAAGAGGGACTTTGACATTGATTGCGTGAAAAGGGAATGGCTGCAAAGCCAGCTAAAGTAACAGGGCCATTACTTACATTAACTCATACCACATCTGAATTCTGGATTCTGTGTTGGTTAAGATGGTAATGAATTTAAACAATGGAAAGATTTATCTGGCCTCATGGTTTCAGAAGTTTCAAGTGAAGACCACTTGGCCCTGTTGCTTTGTGTCTGTGGCAGCACGGTAGGCAGAGCCTGCAGCACACGACAGTTGGAGGGGGGCATTCTAGAGCTAAATGTCAACAATGAATCTTAGAAAAAATAGTCATGGCATCACACGGAATCATTCCACAAATGGGTCACCCATGTACACTCCATCCTCAGGAAAATAACACACTGTGTGTCCACATTCTGAAATGCTGTGCCTTCTTCTCAGACTGTGAGGTGATTGGTTGGAGGAAGAAGAAGAAGAAGAAGAAGAAGAAGAAGAAGAAGAAGAAGAAGAAGAAGAAGAAG
>NDGM011059903.1:0-10259 GCA_002564305.1 Octomys mimax
GGGGATTGAACTCAGGCCCTTGCACTTGCCAGGGAAGAGCTTATTCCGCTGAGCCATCTCCCCGGCCCCCTCTTTTCTTCTTTCTTACTACATGTACTTAAGGTTATAACTTTCTCCCTAATCACTGTTTAGCTATTTTCCACAAATTCTCACACACTTCCTTTTCATTCCATTGAATATATTTACTTATGTGTCCTTTGGGACTTCCTCTTTGACTAAGGACTTATTTAAAATTGTACTGCATTCTTGAAAGTTTTTGGAGATTGTCTTTTGTTGTTGCTGTTAAAACCTATTATCAGAAAACACATTCTGTGTGTCTTCAATTATTTAAAACTTTGAGGTTTGTTTTATGGCTCAGGATGTGATCTTAGTGCACGTTCCACTAATACCTGAAGTGGATGTGCATTCTGCTGTTGATTAGCAGGATAAATGTTAACTAGACCCTGGTGGTATGGCCGAATTCTATAGCCTCACTTGCTTTTGTTCAGATTCTATCATTCTTGAGAGAGAAGTGAAATCTCCAAATGTGCTTGTTGTCTCTCCTTCGTCTCACTTTTACATCACTTATACTTACAACTCTGTTGTTCAGTAAATACACATGTAGATTGTTATTTCTTAACAGAACGACCCTTTCATCATTATATAATATCCCTGTCTGTCTCTGCTAGCTTTTTTGGTGTTTGCTTGTTCTGAAATTGTATATATCCTCCTGCCTATTATTTTTTAAGGTTTTACATGGTATATCTTCCTTTTGTCTTCTAACTTTCAACTTGATTTTGTTATATTTGAGATGCGTTTCTTGCAGAGAGTATGCATCTCAATTGTGGATTCTGCTTTTTAAAGGATCCATATTGCCAATTTCTGTCTTTTATTTGGTATACTTAAACCACTTACGGTTACCATAGTCAACAATCTTTTAGGGCTTCAGTTTGTCTTTTCATCTGCTTTTTCTCTATGTTTTATTACCCTATATGTACATAAAATTTCATAGTCTATTCTACTTTATCAGTTTAAGTCAAATATTATCTCCCTTTATACTCATTTCCTTCCCCCAAGTACAACATAATTGTTTTATATATTTCCTTATGTCTAAAACCCCAGGAAACAGTGTTCTAAGTTTATTTCCATTGACAAATACAACTTGAAGAAGTCAAGATGGAAAGATCCATTCTGCCTATTTTTTAATTTAACTTAATTTTTTTTTTTTTTTGCTTCACACGTTCTTTCATTCTTCCCGACATTCTCAGGATTCTTCTTTTATGCTTCCTTTAAAATTAGAGAATTTCCTTTTGCTGTTTTGAACGGCTGAGCTTCTTGATAAAGTCTCTTGGTTTTCCTTTTCCTGGCAATGTCTTATCTTCCCCTTCGTTTCTGAACAGCATTTTCGTTCCGGAACAATCTGTGATGGAAATCCCACTTCCGCTGGTTCCCTCCTGTCTGCTCTCTGTGACTCAGATGGTTTTCCCTTATAGACAAGGAAGCGTTTCTCTCTTGCTGCTTTCAAGGCTCTGCAGTACTCAGAAGATTACTGGGCATTTTCTCAATGTGAATTCCTGTGGTTTAATCCCATGTGGATTTTACTCTTGAATTTATACATTTATCTTTTGGCAACTTTGAGAATTTGCAGCCATCAGCTCTTTGAATCTTAAAATGCAACCCTCTTTCCTTTCACTGTCTAGAGCTCTGGTAGCAAGTTCTTGCTTTTCTCACTAACCTCTCACTCTACTTGTTCAGATTTGGCTGTTTCTCTTCTTTTTCTTTCTTACAACTCGCTGCTTTACTTGATCTCTCATTCTGGTGCTCAGCCTTCTTATTCATATTTTTGTTATAGTTATTTTGTATTTTAGTCTTAAATCTTACATTTGGTACTTCTCTTTTATTCCTCTGTTGAGTTTCTTTTCCTCTTTCTTCCTTTGCTTGAAACATAGGTTTGTTCCTTTTTCATTCCTATCATCAGGCTTTCCGTCCTCCACATCCTTGCTCCTCCAGGTCCTTATCTCCCTCCCCCCATTCTCAGATCTGACACACACTCGAAGTGGTGCTTCTTCCAGGAAACCTCTCTGTATTCTTTCAGCTATAAGTGAGTTTTCTGTGTTTTAAATTTTTTAGGACATTTTGATTCTCTCTGAGCCCTGGAATCAATTTTATGTCTGATATCTTTATTGTCTCTCCTTGCAATAAAGACAACACACATATTGGTAGCTTACTATAAAGGCTCATAGCCAGTGAGTCAATGAATAAGTGAATTAATGAAATAAAACAAAGATCCAGGCGCCTAACATAGATGGAATAATAGCTTCATTGTAATGTCTGAATCTGTAAATGTTACCTGACATAAAAAAGGTCATGCAGATGTCATTTAATTAAGGATTTCAAATTAGAGTGTTATGTTGCATTAACTGCGTGGATCGAATGTGATCACAAGGACCGTTATAGATTAAAGAGTGGGGCAGGACTATTGGAGTCAGAGAAACAGATATGAAGATGAACACAGAGTTGGAATGAAGTAATTTCAGCACTAAAAGGACAGGTGCAAGGGTGCCACCAGCTAAGGGATGCAGGCAACCTCTAGCAAATGGAAAAGGAAAGGAAATGGATTCTCTTTGGGGCTCCCAGAAGGACCACGGCTCTACCGACTTGGTGGAGACCATGTCCCAGAACTAACCATCAGAAGGACGTAGATATGGCAACACGCACAGCTTCCCTGACCTGCGGTCTCAGCAAAGAGCTCGCCTGAGTCCCAGGGTTCTGGGATTTGTAGTCTCTTGTCTATCAACTTGACCTTTGTAGGTTGTTTCATTCCCAGGGAAACAGGGAAGGCTTAGAGTTAACTAGGGCCAATGTTGGGCACAAGTTCAGAACTTCCCGTATATAACCTATATAACTTTACATATATATTATGTTTATTGGAACCTATAAGCACAATTCCTGAGCCAGCAGCTCAGTCCTCCCAACCCCGGCTCTCTGTCTTTTTCATACCATCTTTCCTCTACCCTGTTCCCTTTTGCAAGGGTTGGATCCCCACACCAACTCTTTAGCTTTGTAAGACCAACTTTAATCTTCAAACTTTCACAACTGTAAGATAATAAATTTGAGACTTTTTAAAACCAGAATGCTTGCAGCAACGTATTGCAGAAAAATAGGAAATTAATAAAACGTCTGCATCTGCAATTGCAGTGAGCAAGTTCTTCAACAAGACTATGATAAGGATGAATGCTGCCCTTTGTGCATTCACTTAGTTAACACGTGTTGACCACCTACTACGTCCAAAGCAGACACATCACTCAGTGTGGTCAGATGATAGGTTGTGTGGCTTTACAGAAGAATGTGGAGCTTTTCCTGCATCCTTCCAGGAAGGATGTCACCGGCTCATGGATAACGATGCCAGTGTGTAGTGATTACCAGCATTCACAGAAGACAAAAGACTCTTGAGAATCCCTTTATGAAAAGGGAGTTCACCTTTGTCCAGTACCAGTTTGTCCCTTTCTAGAACATGTTTTAACCCAGAGCTGAAGGACTTTCCAGATGTTCTAGTACGGCCATGCGGAAAGCTGACAGCACATTTGGGCCACAGTGTACCCTTCTCTGTGTTCAGTCCAGCTTCCACATTTGTCACCCATATGACCCTCCACATGTGGCATGACCTTGCTGTGCCTCAGTTTACCCATCTGAAGACAGTAAGTATACCTACCTTTTAGAGTGGTTGTGAAGATTAAATGAATTAGTTTGTGTCATCACAGCATAATCCATGAGATACACTAGGTATGGCATATATATAAGGTTGCTAAATTAATATATATATATTATATTATATATATATCAAGTATATCTGTCCAGTATCTGTATACCAGTATAAAAAGGATATACATATATATAATCCCAGTATAAAATACATATATATAGATATATATCCCAGATTACATATCACAGTATAATATATATGCATATATATCCAGTAGACGAAGGATACATACCTGTACAAAAAGGATATATATATATATATATATATATATATATATATGGAGAGAGAGAGAGAGAGAGAGAGAGAGAGAGAGAGAGACACTAGATAAAAAGAATAAATCCTAGTAGAGAAACAATATATTTGGCACATAGCTGTAATTCCAGTGGGGAAGGCTGAGGCAGGAAGGTCATTACAAGTTCAAAACCAGCCTGGGCTGCTCAAGGTCAGCCTGAACTATATAGTGAGACGATGTTCCAAAGACAAAAAAAGAAAGAAAGAAAGAAAGAAAGAGGCTATCTGCCAGTAGAAAAAGGCTAGACAACAAAGACGTATCGCACTGTATCTGAGAGTCACAACCACAGGATGATAAATACTGAGGCAGAGGAATATGAGACATCGCGACAGCAGCAGTGTGTCTGGGAGCACGGGACAGTGTGTGTGTGTGCTCTGGTGCTCGTGTGGAGGTTACATTCTTTTCTCGGGGAGGCAAAAATCTTGAACAGCAAACGGAATTCAACCAGGCAAATCTATAGGTGAGGAACAGGGAAAAGAGAGTCTTCCTATGCAGTCAGGGGTAGTCTTTTAAAACCTCACAGAGTTCCCACGCCTCAAGCATTTCTGCTCTGAATGAAAGGGGAGCTGAGTGTCCCGTGGCTCAGCAGCTGAGGACCGCACAGTGCAGGACACGCACAGCTGAGACCGAGATGCCCTGGGGCTGCACCTGAGCAACAGGTTCTTGTGCTTCGGGGAGGGGCTGAAGGAAAGAAGCAAGGACCTGCAGAAATAACAGGGCAGACTCGAGGGAGTGTCAGTGATTCGCCAGGCCAATAGCTGGTCCAGGGCTGAAAGCCAGAAAGCTGGATTGAGATCCTGATTCTGCTGTCTTCTGGCTGTATGAACTTGGGAGATTTATTTAGCTTCTTTTATCTTCTTTGGTAAAATATAAACTATAATTTTTTTTTTCTAAGGATTCTGGGAGATCCAAAAGCTTGATGCTTATAAGTACTTAACCTGAGCACTACCCTGTATAGTTTGGTTTTGTTTCTTGGGGTTCTTTTTGTTTTGTTTTCTTTGAACAGGGGCTCACAGTGTAGTAAGGGCGACATGTAGCCCAGGCTAGCCTAGATCTAACAGCGATCCTCCTACCTCAGCCTACTGACTGTTGGGATTGTAGGTGTGTGCCACCATGCCTAGCTACCAATAGTACTTCTTTGAAAAAAGGTAGTAATTGATAACGGCAACTTTAGAGTTCATGATAGCCCTGAGTATTTTCAACAGGTTTACTATATTTTTGTTTATCCTTATAAGGCAAGAGGATGCTTTGCTTTTATGCTCTTCTTTGGCTCCTTTGCTTACCACTCCAGAAAGTGTGTAGTACCTTGAGTTCTCCTGACACAGCTAAAGCCTTCATAATGAGCTGACCAAGGTCCCAGGGTCTTCTCAACCAGGCTGCCTTTCCCCTTGTCCTAGGAATATAAAGAACCTTGACAAGGAGCCTAGTGGTCAGACTTGCACCGAGGTGGCTGTCCTTCTACTCCAGCTCCTCATCCTGGTTGGCAGACACAGGGTTTGTTGTGGAGTAGAATGTGCAAAGCCGGCCTGACGGCTCTCCAACAACCCTTGAACCCAAGGCGAGCCTTTCCCTCACTGGTCATGGAGGCTGCATAAGCCCTCTTCATAGCTACACTAAATACCATATGCTCTGGTCTTGGAGGTTTAGTGCCAACATTTTTTCCTCTTCCCATCTGCTCTGTCCCCATCTGTGTCATGCAGCTCGCCGGGCACTAGGCTATTTCCCAGGTGGCAGAAAGCTCCATATGTACTTTCTAGGGTAATATGTAAGTGCAGAAAAAAGCCCAAGGGAAGGGCTGGAACCACAGCAATTTGGGCCAATGTCTAACCCTGCCAGTCATTGAACTCAGGATAATGGTGCCCTCCATACAGGTTGTTTTCCATACCTAAAAATAGGGGCTGCAGCATTACCATGAATTAATAGTATCTATTGTAAAGGGATGTTGTTAAGATCCAATGAAGCTTCTTCTCTTTGTTTTTTTTTTTTTTTTTTGGCGGAACCAGGGATTGAACTCAGGTCCTTGCGCTTGCCAGGGAAGCGCTTATTCTACTGAGCTATCTCTCCAGCCCCCCAATGAAGCTTCTTTGGGTTCCTACGTGATTGGTTTGGGAATTGCTTGACACAGGAACCACAAGTATGAGCCATCTACTTCTAGCACGAGCATTCTAGTAACATGGATTGCAATAGGTATATGAGTCTCAGGCTTGGGGAGGGAAGGAAAGAAGGCAAAAATTACAGAAAGTCAGAGAAAAGAGCCATTGGAGTCTATTAAGAAGTGCTCACATATCGCAAAGAAATAGATATTTGGACAAACAAGAAATCAATGCGTTGACTGAACCACTCGATAGGTTCACTCACTTATTAGGCCATGGTGCAGGCTCTTGGCATTTGGGAGGAGAATGGATTTTTGTTGCTTAATTTGCTGTAAGTGAAGGACTAGAGAATTGTGAAATCTTGTTGCTTCACATGTAACATTAAGGAAGTATTGACCTGGCAAAAATAAAAGTCAATTCTACGTTTGGTTACTTTTCTTTAGGAATTAAGAATAAATTGTCATTATTGCTCTTCTCTTTTGTCCTAAAACATTGTACGAGACCCCTTAGCAAGCTTGTTTGCTGTTGCAAGACACAGTTGTCACACAGTGGTTGGGATTCTGTGGGTCCTGCACCCCCTCATGACAGTCTCAGAAGCTGCTTTCAGTGAAAGGAAGTTCTGGGAAAAAAATCAGCAGCACATGTGCAGGAATTCCATGAATTCCTGAGTCCAGATTTTCAGAGGTATTCTTTAAGCATCTGTACCCTTCACCAGTCACAAGTAATTGCAGATTCTGGCCCTGAGTCAGAGCTAGAAGCCACCCCCCACCCATGTCCCCTTGATTTGCACCTCTCAGCTACCTGGAGGTAGCTGCTACGATTAGGTTTCTCTCATAAAGCCTGTGTCAGTTGGTTATATTCAAGTAAGAGTCTGGCTCCTGCTGCCATGGAGCTGAAAGCTTCCAGCTTCTACAGCAACCCAGGTCATTTGACCCGGTAACCCCAGCGTGACAGTCAATAATCCATGTCAGGAGAATGCAAGAATCATTGCCTTTACGACCTTCCTTTTTAACTCTTCAAATTTTTATTGTGAATTTTACAGTAAGACACGGAACAAAATCATTACCGATTCTTAAAGAAAATATAGCAATGACTTGGGGGGGCAAAGAAAATCACAAATGCACATTTTTTTATTTATTTAATAGAAAAAAATGTAAAATAGAATTTCATAACAAAAGTGCCCACAAGCAGACTCAGGGGCTGAGGGTTTGATTCCTGGGCCTGCCATGCCAGCACTGCCCCCAGGACGCACTGAGACTGTGGTTGAGACTGGGCATGGTGGCGTGCGCCTGTAATCCCAGCTCTTAGGAGGCTGTCAACAGGAGGATCACTACAAGTCTGATCTGTGTAGTGAGACCCGGAAGACCCTAAAATACAAAAAAAATTCATAACAAAATAAGGGAATAACAATAGTTGATACATTGCATACTGTCATCTTCAAACTAGTTACACAGAGTACAAGACATGGGTGTACAAATTCTCTAGTCAATATTAGCACAAATTTTTCTTTTCCATGACCTAAGAGACACTAACAGCTACCTTGCATTTTTCTTCCTTTTCCCTTTTCCACCTTCTAGTTCCATTTTCCTTTTTAAAAATCCTCTTGCCATTTTACAAGATATCTTGTACAATCTAGACTCTTACTCTTTCAATTTCTCACACCTCGGAGAAGGGAGAAAATACAATATTTATACATGCAAGTATGATTTATTTCACTCTGGAGTATGGTCTCAAATTACATATAAAGGTCTCAAGCTTATGCTTCTTTATAACCAAGTACTATTCCATTGTATAAAAATTTGAATTGTTTTCAAAATTTAGCTATGACAAATTGTGCTGCTGTAAATACGGATGCACATATATAGCTGTGGTGTGATATTTTAATTCTTCTGGGAAAGTACCTAGAAAGGTAACAGCTGGGTCAAATAGGATTTATCATTTGAGATTTTTGAGGAATATCCATACTGATTTGCACAGTGGCTGCAACGGCTTGCCCTCCCACCAACTGTGGCAAAGGGTTCCTTTACCCCACAAACTCTCCAACATTTCTTCATATTTTGATGATTACCATTCTTTCTGGAGTGAGATGAAATCTTTCTGTTGTTTTGATTTGCATCTTTCAAGTGACAAATGATGGTGACCATGTTTGCATATATTTACCTGCCATTTCTGCTTCTTCATATGAAAAGTGGCTATTCAATTCAGAAGTCCATTTTTAGATTGGGTCTTTGAATTTGAGGGGCTTAAAAATTTTCAGTTCTTTAAGTTTGAATATGAGTCCTTTGTCTGAAATATAATTGGCTAATTTTTTTTCCATCTTGGTGGGTTGTCTCTTCACTCTGTGCGCGATTTCTTAAGATGTGCAAAAGCTTCTGGAAGAAGATGCGATCCCAGTTTTAATTCCTTGAAGTATTGCTTGTGCAGTTTGGGATTTGTTCCTCAGCCTCTACTTACCCTTCTGTCTTCAAGATTCCTACCTTTTTTCTCTTCCAGTAGATTTAGTGGTTCTGTGTTAGCATTTAGATTTTTGATCCATTTTTACTTTAGTCCATGCTGAGAGACATAGGTCTAGTTCAAGTGTTCATGGAATGAGCTGGCTTTTCCAACATCATTTATTAAAGAGACTACCTTTCTTCCAATGAACATGTTTTCCCCTTTGTCAAAGATAAGGTATCCCAGTGTGTTTGTACGTGTGTCCGTATCTTCCTTTCTGTTCCCCTGATCCTCAGATCTGTATTTTTTTTGCCAGTGCCGTGCTGATTTTATCACAGTAGCTTTGTGGTATAATTTCAAGTCGGGGATTGTGATGCCTCCTGCCTTTGCTTTGTTACCTAGGATTGCCTTTACTATTCTAGTTCTCTTCGGATGACAAATAAATTTCAGGAATGTTATCTTTAGATCTGTGAGGTATGCTAATGGCGTTTTGATCAAGATTGCGTTAAATCTGAATAACAGTTTACAGACAATAGCCATTTATGCAGTGTTGGTTCTTCCCATTCCGAGTAAGGGGTATCTTTGCATTTTCCAATATCCTCTACAATCTCCTTTTTCAGGGTGCCACAATCTTTTGCTTCCTTTTTATGTTAATTCCTAAGTACTTCAGTTTTTGGATGCTATTGTGAAGGATGCTGTTTCCCTAATTTCTCTCTCACTTAGTTTGTAGTTTGTACGTTGGAATGCTATTGATTTTTATTGTTGACTTTGTATTCAGCTATGGTGCTGAATTTACTTCTGAAATCTAGAAGTCTATTGAAGTTTTGGGGTTCTTCTATGTAGAGTATCATGTCTTCTACAAATAATGCTAATTTTACTTCTGCTCTTCCCATTCTTATTTTTTTTTTTATTTCTCTCTCTTGTCTAATTGCTTTGGCTAATGTTTCTAAAACTGTATTGAACAGGAGTGGTGATAGTGGCTATCCTTGTTTTGCACCTGATCTTAGAGTGAAAGCTTTCAGTTTTTGTTCATTTGGTATGATGTTAACTGTTGTTTTTTTCATAGATGGCTTTTATCAAACTGAGATAAAGACCATTTATTCTGATTGTCTGTACAGCTTTTATCATGAAAGAGTGTTCGACTTTATCAAAAGACTTTTTCTGCAACTATTGAGATGATTGTGTGATTTTGGTCTCCGGCTCTGTTGATATATTTATTGATTTGCATATATTGAAGCATCACTGCCTTCCTGGACAGTCCCAGGAATTATTATTCCCATGACTGTTATCCAACTTGATCATGGATTATAATCTTCTTGATGATTTTACTGAAATCTGCTTGCTACTATTTTACTAAAGATTTTTGCATCTGTGTGCATTAGTGATATTGGTCTACCATCTTCTTTTTTGTTTGTGTGTTTCTCTCCTTATGGTATCAGGGTAATTCTTGCTTCCAGGAATTAGTTAGGAAGTGTTGCTTCCCTCTCAATTTCCTTGAAGATTTTGAGGAGTATTTGTATTAAATCATCTCTAAATTTATTGTAGAATTCAACCATGAATCTACCAGGAGCTGAGCTTTTCTTTGTTAGTAAGTTTTAATTATGTTTTCCATCTCTTTAACTGATATTGGGCTATTCAGAATTTTTATACCTTCTTGATTCAGCTTTGGTAATTCACACATATTTATTTTTTTTTAAAA
>NDGM011059908.1:0-10143 GCA_002564305.1 Octomys mimax
GTGAGACCCTGAACATCCTGTAGACCCTTCCCTAAAATACAAAAAAAAGAAAAAAGAAAGAAAAAGAAAAGAAAGGAAGAAAAGAAAAAATCATCAAGTATAAAAATAAGAAAATGAAAATGGGAAAATAGAGAATAACAAGATGTAGAAGCAAAATGCAACCCCAGACCCTCAGCCCACCCAGGAAAGCCTGGAAAACAAGCAGATAGATGAAACTGCAAGGCGAACATTGAAACTTTCTTAAATGATAGCAATAGAAGTTTAAAAAGAAAAATGGAAAGCTGTAGAGAAAACAATCCCTTATTGCAAAAAGAAATAAGGACTAAAATCAAAGGTATTAGAGAAGGTACAGATAAAAGAATATATGAGCTGAGAAAAATGATAGAAACAAATGTCCAGCCTAGAAAAGAAATGGAATGTATGACTCAGGTCCAAACAGAAATCCAAGAGCTTAAACCCTCCACTGAAAGTACGTGCAGGAGACTGAATGAAGGAGAGGACAGAATTTCATTTCCTGAGGACAGAATTGCAGCTAGTGATCATGAAAAGAAAGATGGCTTAAAAATAGTAAGAGACCATGAAAAATCAATCCAACAGCTACAAGATGCAAAGAGGAATACCATAAGATTGACTGGGGTCAACTAGAATGCTGGAGACAGCACAAATGTTTGAAAAAAAGAAAAAACTTCACAGAAATAATGGCAGAAAATTTTCCAAGTGTGGCAAAGAATTTAATATACAAATAAATGAAACATATAGAACTCCAAACAGCCATGACAAAAAACAAAAATCATGCACCAAGACATACATATAAAGATTTCAGAAATTCAGCACAAGAATAGTATCTTAAAATGTTAGAGAAAAGAAACAAATCACCTGTAAAAGACAAATCCTTACATCCAGAAGAGCTTGGAGTGCAGTATTTCAAGTCCTGAAAGGAAACAACTTCCAACCCAGACTGATGTACCCTGGAAAACTATCTTTCAAAATTAATGGAGAAATAAGATACTTCCATGACAATAAACAACTGAAGAAATTCATGACCACCAAACTAACACTACACAGAGCACTGAAAGATATTCTAGACAGAGATAAAAATGACAACAATTCCAAGAACAACAGCAGAAAGAAAACAGCAGGTAAGGAAAGCAATTAAATGGAGGAGAAATGCAGGGAAAGTGGAAGGTACAGCTCAGTGACACAGCACCTGCCTGGCGAGCATCAGGCCATGAGTTTGATTCCCAGTTAAAAAAAGAAAGAAAGAAAGAAAGAAAAAGAAAAAATAAATTAAAGAAGGAAACAATACCTACAACTAAATGACAAAGCAGACACAACATATTGGAACTAATGGGATGCAATGAAAGCATTCCCAAGAAGGAGATGTATAGTGGTGAACTCTCTTATCAGGAAAACAGAATAAACACAAATAAACAGCCTAATGCTGCGCCTAAAGCTTCTAGAAAAATAGAGCAAGACAAACAAAAAGCCCACACAAGGGAGAAAAGTATAAAGATCAGAGCAGAAATTAATTCAATGGAGAGTAAGAAAGCAATACAAACAATAATGAATCAAAGAGTTGGTTCTTGAAAGAATAAATAAAATTGATAAACCCTTAAACCTTATTTAAAAGGAAAGACTCAAATTCATGCACTGAAGAAATTATCATTATTTGCAGACAACATGATGCTCTACATGGAAGACCTCAAAAACTCCACCAAAGGATTTCTAGATTAAATAACCAAATTCAGTAGTGTAGTTCGGTACAAAGTCAATACTCAAAAATCAGTAGTATCCAAGCCATAAACAAAGGAAGTAAAAGATGCATACATTGGAAATCATAGTACTATGAAAAAGATTAAAGAAGATATAAGAAAATGGAAAGATATAACTTGCTCATGGATAGGAAGAACCAACATAGTAATAACGGCCATACTCCTAAAATTGTTGTATAGATTCAGTACAATCTTGATCAAAATACCATGAGCATACTTCACAAAACTAGAGAAAATACTCCTAAAATTCATTTGGAATGACAAGAGACCTAAGAATAGCAGAAGCAGTTCTGAGCAACAAAGGTAAGGTAGGAGGCACCACAATCACTGACTTGAACTTATACTGCAAAGCCACTGTAATAAAATCAGCATGGTGCTGGCCAAAAAAAAAAAAAAAGGAGGATCAGTGGAACAGATTAGAGGATGCAGGCGCAACTGCAAACTCATTCAACCACCTTATCTTTGACAAAGGGGCCAAACACGTTCACTGGAAGAAAGACAGCCTCTTTAACAAGTGGTGCTGGAAACACTGGCTTTCCACATGCTGAAGACTAAAGCTACACCTGTCTATCACCATGCAGTAAATTTAAGCTAAAATGGATCAAAGATCTAAAAATTTTTAAAAACTGTGAATCTACTAGAAGAGAAGCTCAGTAGATTTCTTGAAGACATAGATATAGGCAGAGAGTTCATAAACAAAATCCAGACTGCTCAGGAAACACTCCAAAGAATCAACAACCAGGATCTCATCTTTCTCAAAAGCTTTTGCACATCAAAATAAATCACCAACAGAGTGAAAAGACAACCCACAAAGTAGAACAAAGTATAGCCCAGAGTCCCTCAGACAAAGGACTGATATTTAGAACATGTAAAAAATTGAAAAAAAGTTAGATTCCCCAAATTTAAAGACCCCATCCAAAAATAGGCATCTGAGATGAATACGCACTTCTCAGATGAAGTAATACAGATAACAAATGAGTGTATGAAAAAATGTTCGGCATCATTCATCACTAGAGAGATGCAAATTGAAACAACACTGAGAGTCCATCTCACCTCAGAAAGAATGGCTGTCATCAAGAAATCAGCCAATGACAAATGCTGGGGAGGCTGTGGGGAAAAAGGAGCCCTTCTCCACTGCTGGAGGGAGTGCAGCCTGGTGCAACCACTATGGAAATCAGTGTGCAGACTCTTCAAAAAACTAGGATTAAAGGTCACATTCAACCCAGCTGTCTCCCTTCTGGGTATTTTCCCAGAAGAACTGAAAACATCATACCACAGCGATATATGCACACCCATGTTTATAGCAGCGCAGTTTGTCACAGCTAAACCTTGGAAACAACCCAAATGCCCATCACCCGAGAAATGGATAAAAAGTGCTCTTTTTATGTAATCTAGGTGCAGCTATGAAGGATAAACTTGAGAGTTTTATAGACAAATGGATGCAACTTGAGGCCATACCCACAAGTGAAATAAATCAGCGGGCATAAGTAAATATGGTGTCGTCTCCCTAGTGTAGGAAGCTGAAAGAGTGAACAGGATCCAACATGCACACTAGATACTGGGAGATGGCAGGAAATCTTTTAAAAGGAAAGAGAAACTGGGATGAGGGAAAGGAGAGAAGGGGAGAAGGAAAGGAAATGTATATTTTTTCAAACACTTATTTTCTATCTATATTACTTCATATGAGAAGTGCATAAAGTTTATACACACATGCACACACACACACAACTGTTAAGATGCTAGATTACTAATTTCTATTAGTTCACTGGAAAGATAGGTTTGTGCTTATATCATTTGATCAATTTTTCAAGCCTATATCTTGTAATCTGAGCAACTACTTTGAAGATATACTAACCATTGTTATGCTCCTACTACCTTGTTTCAAAATTGTGTATCATTGTTTTTTCCCTTTAAGATAAAAAAAGAAAAGAATCACAGGTGCAAGTCGGCCCTTGAGTGACCAAGTTGCATTTCTTTTGCCGATGACTTTACACTACAACCGGGGTCCTCCAAGCCATCGTGCAAAATGAAAGTGAAGATGTCGCAGTAGAGGGAGGGATTTCGCCCCGTGGCAGAGCGCATGCTCAGCACATGCACAGCCTTGGTTCCACCTCGAGCAGAAAAGTGTCCCAGGCCAGCCCGGCGGAGCTGAGCGTCACTCGCACCGCACACGCCTTCTGCTACTGCACGAGCTCCAGGCTCTGGTCTGCATGCTTGCTTTGTGTGTTAATTTCCTCTGTATTTATTTCCAAATGTTTTTCTTCTTTTGGTCATTTTTAACCTTATGGAAACAGTAACATGCTAAGGTAATTCTTGGAGGTAGGTTTCATTTAATAGTGAACTGCCAGGAATCATCCGTGCTGAGGGAATCCACTTAATTTGGCCGCTGCACCCCACTCCCTGCACGCACTCACAAGCCCACGGGGGCCCTGGCTGGCCCCCATGCTGTCCTAGTGGCGGCAGCAGCGCTCTGAATGTTCCCGTGCGCTCCTGAGCACAAGGAAGGGTAAACACACCAGGTCCTAGTGGGAAGATGCTAAACTAGAAGCCAGTAGGTCACCACCTTTGACCACCTGCTGGCAGGATGCGCAAAACCCTACGACCTGCCTCCTCTCTGGCGCACCACGCTGTCCACCAGCGTTTCGACTCTGGCCTCGCCACTGTCTATACAATAGCGCTGCATGCAGCCTGGACTGTCTTGCCCTGATCCCTAGAAGTCCTGGAATCCCACCCCATGTTTACTGCCCATAGGTGTCTTTCTCTGCTTCGAAGTGCTGTTCTCCTCTCAACTTCTGCTTCTCCCGCGTTTTTCCCGTCAGCTCTTTTGTGCTCTTTTTACTTATTTCCGGGCCTTTGTGCGGGCTCTCAGTTTGCATGTAAGATAACTGGAAGCTATTTCATTGTGATTGGTGGCTCACCTTTCCAGACCCTTTGCAGCGTCCTGGAGAGGGGAGGCTCCTATGCACAAAGCTCTCACTTCACCTGAGGCCCTTTCTCACTCACATTCAGTAGCTGACACTCCCGACTTCAGGGCATTATTCTAGCCCTCATTTCAGGCCATAGTCTGCTGGCTGCTAGAGCACAGGGCATGGCGGAGGGGCGCAACAGGACAGCTGCTTCCAGCGGGCAGAGAAGGTGGAGCCGGAAGGGAGACGCTGCCTTTGGGTCACACCTGTGACCCGCTCTGGACCCCCCTTCTAGCGACAAGTTAGCTATAGGCCCTCCTGATCCACCACCTTTCAGAGTCCCGCTACAATCACATGAGTCCGTAGCGGGACACAGAGATAAGCCACAACATACTCTCTTATACTTACTGTTCTTCATGTCTCTCAAAAATATTCCCAACCGATACTTGTCTCTTTATGAAAGTAAAATGAGGTTTGCTTTATAGCTGTATCTGAGTAGAAACTAGTGTAAAGGAAAATAAGCTTAAAATGCTACAAAATTATTTATCCAATAAAGTAATTAACTTCATTTGTAGATGCTGGGGAGCCAACCCAGAGCCTCACACGGTGGCAAACAAGTTCTCTGCCACGGTGCACGTGCATTAACAGTAAACCAGTGCTTCGGGTCTGGGTCATTGAGAATGGTCTGCTGAACCAACTGGAAGGCACTCAGCAAAGAGGCCTAATGAGAGTGTGTGTGTGTGTGTGTGTGTGTGTGTGTGTAAGAGGGAGGGAAGGTGAGGAAGGAAACAGAGTAGCTATGTGTAAACTATGTGTAAGCTATTCAGTAAAAGAGGAGCAAGTGGCATGCTGGCTGCAGCAACTGGAAGAGGCTGCCTTCCTGCACCCGTGAGACAGCGGAGACCACGGCCCACTCGGATCCAGGAGCACCCGTGCCAGCCGGCGGGGAGCTGGGTGCACTCCACAGAGGTCCGCTGTCTGTGCTCTCTCCGGTGAGCGTCACCCCTTTGAGCATGCAGCTTGCCAGAAGCTACACCTCTGTGTGTGTGTTACCCCTCAAGCTTAGTTCCACATCTTCTCTGTTTCCAAGTCAAAGAACGTTAGCGCTCCCCGTCCTGTGAGTTAAACTTATGCCATATGTGACATTCAACAATACCAAAGTAAACTTCCAATGACATGCAGGCCCCTGGCGCAGCTCCAGGGGCAGTCGCGGTGGCGGTCTTGCTCTCTAATTGAGCCGCAGTTGCTCAGGGCCTGTTGGTGTGCACAGCTGTAGGCCCATCATGGACTCACCTCGCTGTGGGAACTGAAACTTTCGGTGGAAGCAGGTAACTTAATAAGAATACTCAAGAACACCCAAAGTTTTGGCTGGGTTTGTCTGTTTGGTACTGGAGATCGAACCCAGGAATTTTGCAGAGCTACATCCCCAGCCCTTTTTGTTTTTATTTTGAGACGAGGTCTTTCTGAGTTGCCCAGGCTTGGATTAAACTTGTAGTACTTGTGCCTCAGCCTTCAAAGTGCCAGGATTAGCCAGGCGTGGTGGCGCAGGCCCAGAGTCCCAGCACCCAGAAGGCTGAGGCAGGAGGATCATTGTGAGTTCAAGACCAGCCTGGGCTACAAAGTGAGCTCAAGGCCAGCCTGAGCTGTGTGGGGGGATTCTGTCCCAAAAAGACAAAAGCTAAATAAAAGGGCTGAAATTAGAGGATGCACCACTACCCCCAGCTCCACCCAGGTTGTTTCTGAAAGACAAGCAGTGTGCAGGAACCTAAAGAACGGGACTGATGGCCCTTGCCTCTCACTGCCTGCGGAGCGCTTGTGGGTGCTGCTACCCATTTCCTAGGACTGTATTTTAGAAAACATTGGTAAACAGGTTTATTTTTCACTCAGTCATCTAAAAGAGATTTTCTGTATATTGTGAAAATTATGTTTAGAAATAAAGAAAGGAACAAAATACAATCTAAACAGCCTTCGCCTGGAACAGGATCCGTGACCCCAGCCAGCCCCGAGAGGGGCTTTCTTGCCTGCTTTTCCTGCCTGTTCTTTAGCACACGCCAACACGGCTGTTTGGATGCAGTGTAAACTGTAAACGTGGCGTCTTAGATCTCTTTCCCTAGAATCTGAGACCCAGCTTCTCCGCTGCTCCTACCCAGGTCTGCACCAGGAGGGCCCAGGGCACATTCAGGAAGGTCTCCACCAGTGCGGCCTGAGGCCTGGGACAAGCATGCCTGTTTCTGCCTCACTTGCTGATACTTTTTAAGGTGCAAATTCGATGATATGTTTTCATTTTCTAACTTATTCTAGTCTGTAGCACAGAAGACCACAAATGCACAGCAATGTGGCATAAGAACAGCCCCCTGTGTGGACTCCACTGTTAGCAGCAGAACTTCACCCATCCAACTGCAACTGCCCATATAGACCATTGCCACTTATTTATTCATAAACATTTATTTTAGTGACCGTGACATATCAGGCACTGTCTAGGCACTGAGACACGTAAAACGAGCAATGAAACAGACACAGAACCCTAGCTCACCAGGCCTGCACCCTGGTACAAAGCTGCGCTTCTGGGCCAGGAGTACAGCTCCCGGGGAGGCACTGGCCTGCCAGACCCTGGGTCTCTCCTGGGGCCTAAGACAGAAAGGAGCGTTCCCGAGTTCCGGACGCATCCATCTCTTTTCCTTCTCTTGCAGTTAATGATGTCCCTCTAGATTTCCAAACAACTTTCTAGTCTGTTTATTATCGTACTCTATGTTCTTCTAACTCTTGCTTTTGTCACTATTTTTGTGCATGAAAATCCAGTTTCTTTACTTTCACGGCATTTGGGTTGTCTAGATTTTTGTTATTACAAGCAATGGTTCTATAAAACGCTACCGTCCGTTGCGTGAGCACGCTAGGCTTGCTCTCACGCTGTTTCAGTTTGCCCTGTCAGCACTTCTATCACCTCTCTGTGCTACGTTTGTGAGGTACATACATACGAAGCACACATCCCACCTGCCTATTGCTGGGGGTCGAGGCAGGCACGTGGCCAAGGGAGCGCTTCCAAGGGACTGTCTGAGTGGCACACAATTGGTGCTCCCTGGCAAGCTCCGTCAGGGCGGTTAGCCATCCCGGTGGGGGCGGGGTAGTGGGAAATCCACTTACAGCTCCACTGATCTGATGGCTAATGAGATTGGAGACTTAGAAAAGTTAAAAAACAATAAAGAAAAAGAAAAGCTCATTGCCTAATTTTCAGTGTACCTGTTCAGTACCTTTGCCTGTTTTAACTACCCTTGTATACTTATTTCTTATGGATTTAAAGAAAATAGATACAACATTACTCCCAAACACACAAAAACTAGAATCACAGGTAAACCATTAAGTAGAAGTGGTGATAGGAGGCACACCTGTCTCCTTCCCATTGTTGTAGGCTTTTAAAAACAGATTTATCACAGTAAAGGAATGTCATTCTTTTCTCAGTTTGCAGAATTTTATCATGAAAGCATGTTGAATTTATCAAATTTTTTCCAATGGTCGTGATAAACATAGGAACTTTCCCCTTCATTTTGTTGATATGGTGAGTTATACAGTATCGGCAGATCTGATTATCCATTTTTATTGTGGTAAAACATGTGTGCCATAAAGTGTCCCACTGATTGCCTTTGGGCATGCGAGCGGCAGCGCCGAGCGCGCAGCTCCGAGTCTCCTTGCGCCTCCCAGGGCTGGGGCTCTCCGCCCAGTCAGCACAGCTACACGTCCTTGCCTGCTCCTGCCTGCAAGCCACACTCTGCTTTCTGTCTCTGATCCCCACTGCTCAGGGTCGTCACCTGAGAGCGCTCGCCCAGAGCTGCCTTCCTGTGGAGGCTTTGCGTGGAGCACGGTGTCCGCGAGGCTTTTCCCTGCTGTGGCACAGGGAAGCGTTTTCCTCCTCAAAGGCCTGGTTCAATCCAGTGTGTGCATACGGCACCCTTTTCCATCCACTCGTCCCGCAGCACCGGCTTGACCACGTCCCTGCTTTCCTGCAGCGAACGCGGGCAGTGCCGGGGACGCTCGGGCTCTCCAGCCCACGCCCCTTTCTTGCCCCTGCCGAGATACCCAGAAGCCGAGCTGCTGGGTTATACGGTGACTATTTTATTCTTTTAATTTTAAAGAAAATAATAAAAACAATACAGAACTTCAAAAGAAGTTGATAGGAAATTAACAGTGGCTACTATCTTGCATATTGTTAGCTTCATGGTAGTTGCTTAGATTACCGGATATAGGCATTCATGTTTACATCAAATATTAATTGTTCCTTTCAATGAAGTAACAGAAATTCGTAGCACAATTATCTTAGCTATCATATATATATATATATATATATAGTATAATATAATATATAACATTGTATAATTACAATGTTATTTCTTTTTTTTTTCTCCTTTCCCCCCTCCCGGTTATTATTTCCTTCTGAGCAGCTTCTTTCCGTTCACAATGTCTGTTGTACCTTTTGGATCATATTTACCTTTTTACCCTCTTCTGCTAAGGAGACAGTGTGATGTTTCCACATGCAAGACCGATTTACTTCACCTGCGGGTGTGGTCTGTCGTCGCAGCCATTTACCGTAAGAGCTTTATCTTTCTTTCTAGCTAAGTAACACATCATTGTAATAAAATACCACATCTTTTTATCCATTCCTCCCTTGTGGGCATTTGGGTTGTTTCTAAGACTTAGCTGTTATAAATAGTGCTGCTATAAACATGGGTGCACATATATTTCTTTTCTTTATTTTCTTTCTCTATTAAGTACATGGAATCACTAGGCAGCTTGGACTTGTACAGATCCTCCCATTTTTAGCCTGCCCAGGGTTGGGATCACAGGTGTGTGCCACCATGCCCTGCTTCTATGGCCAGCTCAGCACAAACGGGCAGGGCCAGCATGGCATGTGGTGCCAGGAATCAAACCTTGGTCCTTGCACTTGCCTAAGCAGGCACTTAGTCCAATGAGCTATCTTGGCAGCCCTCTGCACATATATTTCTGTGGCATGATATTTTTAATTGTTCTGGGAAAATACCCAGGAAGAGAATAACTGGGTCAAATGAGACCTCTGATCCTTTTTTTTCTTTTTTTTGGAAATCTCCAAACTGATATACATAGTAGTTGTACTAGTCAGGATTCTGGCAAAAAGTCAATCCTGAGGTTCAATAGAAGAGATTAGAAGATGCAGACACAACCGCAAGCACATCCATCCACCTTGCTTTTAACAAAGAGCCAAACATCTTCACTGGAAGCAAGATGGCCTTTCTAATAAATGGTGCTGGAAAAACTGGTTTCCACATGCCAAAGAGTAAAACTAGAACCCTATCTGTCACCGTGCACTAAATTAAAGTCAAAATGGATCAAAGATCTAAAAATGAAAACAGAAACACTAAATCTACTGAAAGAGAAAGTATGTAGAAATCTTTTTTTTTTTTTTTTTTTGCAGAACCGGGGATTGAACTCAGACCCTT
>NDGM011059926.1:0-12526 GCA_002564305.1 Octomys mimax
TTAGAAATAAAGTTGGGTTGTCTCAGCTGCTGTCTAGCACAGAGGAGACAGAGATGCCGCCTGGCTTCAGAGATGAACCAGTGCTTCCTGAAGCTGACACAGGAAACTGGCTGCTGCCTAAGACCGCCTACAGGGAACATTGAGCAGCTGTACTCTCCCGGGGTGATAGGAAACAGGTGCCTGGAGGTAGAACCAGTAACACTGTGGCTCTGGAAGGTTTACCCTGGCTTCCCTTGAGACCTCAGGATGAAATCCCAGTGCTGGATTTCACACCCCTGCAGCCAGTCGTAGCGTGGGCAGTTTGAAGTGTCACAGTGTCAGTTGGGTGAAGACAAGGTGGGGACAGATGGGGAGGCAGCAAGTGCGCTAGCCTCAGGAAAGACCCCAAGGCTGCCCTTGCTTAGTAAGGCATCACATAAAGACAGGCATGGCTCTCTGACAAGGAAAAAGGAAGACTTCTTTATAGGTGAGATTTGAAAACTCCAGCACATAGGGAGATCAGACTTAAGAGAGAACTAAAAACTCTAACTTAGCCATGAAACAAAGGACTATGTTGATGTCTTTTGAGAGGATTAGCCCATAGACAGTGAACCCAGAGATGGGCAGCACACAGACTGTGAGCCCTGGGCATCGTCGCAGAGCGGTGTTCATATTCCAGTTATGTCTCCATCCATGGGTCCTAGTCCCACGGGCTCCTGGGAGGTGGTGGACATTGAAGGGGTGGCTTAGTTGAAGGGTATAGGAGGTAGGTAGCTTAGTTGAAGGCACTCAGGGAGTGCCTTGAAAGGTCATGTTGTGTCCCTAGCTCTTGCTGCTCTCGCTCCTCTTGTTCTCTTCATGTCCCCTGGCCCCACCATGCCTCCTGGCCACAACACTGCCTCACCATGGGCCTGGGAACCATAAGGCAAAGGACCACAGGCTGAAAACCTTGAGCCCAAATAAACCTTTCCCCCTTTCAGTTGATTTCTCGGTATTTTCTCAAAGAGATGGAAAGTTGGCAGGCACAGTCTGAGAAGCTGATGTGCAGGCTCACTTGCAAATGAGCCTGAATCCTGTGCAGGGATCTCAGAGCTGACAGCCAGGAGAAGGCAGTGTCAGCTGTGGATGCAGGGCAAAACCAGGGTTGCTCAGGGCTCAGGCCCAGCTCCGTGCATCTCCACAGCCGAAATGACACAAAGGAGACTCAAAAGCCCTAACAGAGTTCCCATGGAGTTGATCCCAGATGTTTCCCATGCTGCCTACACCAGCATTACTTCCTCTTGATGCTATTTTTGTGGGCTTCAAATATTTATCTCGAAAAGACCCATCCTAATATCAAAGCACAGAGTATCTTTACTGGTGTCTTGATTTCCTATTCCTTTGGAAAATTCCATGAGTTGGGCAGGGTGTATTCATTTCGGTGCACTTGTCTCAAGAAGAAGTTACTAGGAAAGAGAAGTGAGAGGGACTCAGTTCTTCAGGAAAATGATTTTAGTTAAGAGATGGTGCTAGCGGTTGGTGATGACAACTCTGAAGTCTACCTATAGCTACTCACTCATTCATTTAGGCAACTTTATCTAGCACTTGTTATAAACAAAGCACTCCCCACAGAATTTACAAATAGAGGACATTGTGAGTTATGGGCGTGCTTTTTTTTTTTTTTTCCAGTACTGGGGATCAAACTCAGGACCATGCACTTGCCTGGTAGGCACTTATGACACTGAGCTATCTCCTCAGCCCTCATTTTCTTTTAATTCTCCGTAGTTTAATTTCTGTCACAGAAGACAAGAACTCCATGCATGGATGGCAGGAGTTTTTCAGAAGCATGAAAACAGATCCTTCATCAAATCTGGGTAAAATTGCTAGTGTCTTCCAAAACTATGCCTAAATATTTAAAATAGGGGAAGTGTTTAGTAACTTACTTGGCTTTCGTTTTACCACAACCAAACACAATTTATCTTTTTAAGTTTTCCCATCCCAGCTTTGATCATAGAAAACAGAAAAACAAGACCACTAGACCTATTTGCAAAATTTATATTTTTCAGGCAATAAAAAAATACACAAATAACCATTTTCTCATTGTGTTTAGTTTTAGCTCCTGAGCCAGACAGAATGCAGCCAGGGTTTTGATCATTCAACATGGGTTTTTTAAATGACTTTCAAGAAACTAACCCCAAAGCAGAAAAGTCACTCTATGGGGTCACTGACACCCTCGCCCCAAAGATGGCCTTCAACAAATACTGATTAAGTAGGCCTGGAGTGTTCTGTTCTCATTTTTATTTCCCCTTGTTAGTTCCCAGGGGAAAGAGTTGTGTAACCAACATGCGCCCTGCCTAGAAGTGAGCAGTCCCCATAAGGACTGGTGGGGCAGGGGCTGCCACTGTCTCTGCTTCCCACCAAGGTAAGAACCAAGTGTGCAGGGAGCACGGCAGAACTGAGATAGAAATCAGGCAGCTTCAACTCCCTGTCCCTTCCAGAGAATGCTTCACAAATGCATGCAAGATGCCCACTGCAGGAAGGCAAAGCAGATGTGGCTTTGGGAAAAGCACCCACAGCTCCTTGGCCCAGCTGTGCCTACTTTGGGGCAGCATTCATTCCACCACTGCCATTATGGCCCCATGGATGTCCTAGCCCAGCACAGCAGGTGTCACAGAACCAGAGTTTTGCAAGATGTAAATAAGAAAAGAAGCAACTGCTACAGAAGAAAGAAAAATTTCAGAGGCATCTATGCTGTTTTACTGAAGAAAAAGGAATTCTTCGTGGTTAACAGGATTGAAAAATGTCTGTTGAAAAGTCTCATGGTAAAAATACTTTCAGAAATCTGTCCCTCATTCCCAGTACTGCAGCTAAGTTCATTGTGAGTTCTGAGACTCATACACCCCCAGGACGGAACTACCCACACACCTTATATTCTAGCTGCACCAGGGGTGGGGGGGAGTGCAAGAGTGGGGGTCGGAGGCAGACAACAGAGGCCCTCAGGGCACCATTCAAGCAGGAACAGGATATAGGCATCCAACGCATTGTTTTTAATGTGATGCAGCAAAGAGCATCCCTTCCCAGCCACACTCTCAGTACCTGCATGTGTGTATTGCACTAGTTCCTAAAAAAATTCTCAGGCCACTAATGGCTTGCTTGTCCAAAGAGTAATCACTTGGTTTCTATGATGTGCAGCTATCTTAGGGATTAGGGCATACATCTTCTTACTGCAAATAAGCATGGTTCAAGGTATCTTTCTCAAAGGCACTTTCCCTTAAGGATACACAAAAAAAAAAATCATTGTATCTCTACCATCCTCTCTAAAATACATTTCTAGGACCAGTTTCTAGTTTGACCTTCTAAACACAAGTGTAGACAATTCCAGATAATATGTGACATCAGCTGAAGACATAGGAGCTAGGAAGAGAGTACCTTCCTCTCTCACAGCAGCAGAATTCCCATAGTGGGTGGGGCCAGCCTCAGGAAGGAAGGCTGGCTCAGAAAAAACTTCTAAGAAAGAATGAACAGTGGTCAGGTGCCAGAAAGACGGCTGCCTAAAAGACGGCTGCCTCTCTACCCAAGTCCCTCCCCACCTGCTCATGACCACGAGCCTGGAGCAATTTAGCTTCTGCAGCAATCTCACACTTTCCCATAGCATTTGGCCATCACTGTAAAATGTAAAGAAATAGTGTAAAAAGATGATTAAACCTTCACAATAAAAACAGTGGAGTGTTGGTGACCTTCTACTGATGACCAGAGCTCTGTGCCCAATGGAACTGGCCTGTTGAGACTCAAATATATATGATCACCCTTACGTAGCAGGTAGAGAATAAGCTTTGACGTTTGAGATCACGAGGAATGTATCTTAAAATACATTAGTGTTATAAATTGATGCTAAAAAATGGCAAAGCATAGCTGATAAAATGGACATTTTGCTAAACTTAAAGTGAGAAGGCAGATTCCTTGCCCAACTTGGAAGGTGCTCATAATGCAAGAGTGGAAGAAATCCTGTTCCAAAGACCGAGGAAACTCCCTGGGAAAACAGGCGCTTCACTGACATTAACTATTCCCTAGTCCTGGGCTGCCAAAGGTCCTCTGCAACTTGAGTTACACGTATGTGTACATGTGGTGGTTTTCAACATAGTTTATTCTCTTCTTTGTTCTCAAATGACGTAGAGTTTGAAGTGGATTGTAAAAGTGCATGTAAGATGTAAGAATAACAAATAATTAAGAGAATATAAATGCAAGACAAAAAATAATCTATCCACTAAAATGCGTCAGCCCATGAGCCGAAGAATTTATGCCTGTGAAAGCAACTTCTCATGTGGCTTTGCCAAGTGAGGTCATGCTAACCAAGAACTTGGACCTTAAGGAGAGTTAGTATTAGTGAAACACCTGTGTGTGTGTGTGTGTGTGTGTGTGTGTGTGTGTGTGTAGGCAGCTTTGGGGGGACTTGGGACACCTCTCTCATTATACTGTTTCATGAGCACCCAGTGGGTTTGGCAATTATCCATCTTTTCATCTTAAATTTAGCAAGATTTCCAAGGTATCTGATATGCTTTGTCATATTCTTCTACCATTAATTAAAAAACAGATGCCCAGTACATGGTAAGTGCTATGCTTTAGTGTTGTGAATTCAATTCATCCACACAACTCCACAGGACAAATATGGCCATGTACTGCATAAGGAGGTTTCCATTGGCGACAGAGAGCATATCCCACATGGTCTCTTCAAAGGACACCATGTAACAATACTTGAGCCAAGTTCACTGGTATAAGTAGCCTCTGTGATGTCCACACTGTGACAGACTCACTCAGGACGTGTTTCTCAGGAGGTGTCTGTCCTCTTGTGACCTGCATGACTTACACTAATCAGCAGTACCTGTTCAGGTGAGAACTTGTAGAAGGTCACACAAGCAGAGGCAGAAGGCTGGGGGCAGAACTCGCACCGCTGAGCTCCACACTACGTGACCTCGCTGGGGACCCTCCTGAGGAGGCTCTTTCACAGACACACTCGCATGGGCCCTCAATAGACCCCATTTCATGGCCAGTGGGTATTTTCCATAGAAGATTCTCAGAGTAGTCTTGATGACAGTGATGGAGGATGGTCATTAATACCACAGTCCTCCCCGGAAAACTTCGAAGATGTAAAGTTTCCTTAGACACACACAAGGTTTCTGACACTTGGTTAAACAAAGGTCCTCGCAGTTTCTGGCTAAAAGCCATGTCTTCCTCTCAGCACCGCTTCCCAGCACTACTCCACTGGGTTTTCATCCTACATAGGTGAGAGTCAGACATTCCTCAATGGGAAAGGAAACCAGACACAAAGGCCTCACACCAGTGGCACAGCGTGTGGCTGGCACTGTGTCAGATCAGGGCCCCAGAAGAGAGAGAACCAAGGTCCAGGACAGAAGCCAGAGCACGGCCCAGGGGCCCACCTGATGTTTAAGAAAGGCGGAGCCCAGCCCAGGATGAAAGCCTCATTTAGCTCTGTCTATACATAATATCTTTTAAAAAGACGTCATATGCTTGTAAAAACATACTGAGAAATATAAAAGGAGGTCTTTGGTCTTTGAAAAACAAAATAAACTTGGCATCTGACATCGGTTTTCTCACATAGAAGCCCACTCACCGGGGCGGGTTCCGTCATGGAAAGTGCCCGTGGTGAAATGGCCCGCCAGGCTGAGGCTGAGCTCCACCACCCAGGCCCGAGCCTGGACTCTCAGCCAGCCCCTGCGAGTGTGAATGGACCTCATTTATCCCAGCATGTCACCAAATACAGCGCTGGGCCCTCTGGCCACACGAAGTCTGTGATTCACCCTCCTTTCACAACAGTTACCCGAGGTTAAGGGCCCCGGAGAAAGTCCAAGCCAGGTTGAAATGGAACCTGGGAAGCCACCCCATCTTATTTAAGTGGGCAGTGGCCACCCTGCCAGTTCTGTGGAAAATCAGCCTGCTCTCCAAGATCCCTCCCTCTCCCCCTTCCTCTGACACTGGAGATTCCTTCTCTCTCCATGCCATGCTCCTGGGCCACTCCCAACTTTCCTTCCCAAGCATCTGCTTCCCTGGGGCTCCCTTTCCTCTTCCCCAAACACAACCCAAGCCAGCTACACCCAACCTCCCCTGTAGTTGGGCGTCAGTACCTCAAGATAAATCCAAACTCCCTAGAAACTCTTAGCTCTAGTCCTGGGACTCTCGGCTCATCCATCATTCATCAATTATGCCTGGATCGCTCCCTCGGCTGGATGCTGCCCCAAAGGCTGGCAACACAGTAGGGGCCCTGCTCTCATGGGGCCAGTGCTCAGAGCTCCTCAGCTTAATGCCACCTACCCTGCCCCCGAGGACTGCATTCCACTTCCTCCTGGCCACTCTCCTGACTTGGGCTTTGGCTTTTGCTGCAAGGCTTTGGTGCAGGTGTCCTCTTTGGCAGATCTACTCTCCGGGGCAAGGGTCCCTCTGCCTTCGGTGCTGGTGCTTCTGCCTCTGTCTGGCTGATACCCACCTGCCAAGGTCACCTCAGAGGTCACCAACTCTGGGAGTGCGCTTTCTCAGTTGGTGCCTTTGAAATGGGAGAGGGAATGAAAGAATTTACACAGAGCTATCCCCACCTGAGTACCGGCCTCCTTGCTTCCTAACTGTGGTACAACAGGAAGCCCCCTTCTAGAACTGGGAAGCTAGGGTGGACCTCGGCTGACCTCAGGGGAGTCACCACTGGAGCTCATCATCTCCATTCACACAAAGGGCCAAACCCTTTTGGGGTGGCCAGGAGGGGAGTCCCTCGATGAGGCATGTGAGCCTGCTTTGCAGACCATGAAGCATGACGTGAATGAACGCCTGTCAATGTGTGTGCGTATGTGTGTGTTTTGCTGGTACCTGGCTCATAATTAGAGCTCCGTAAACTCAGCACAGGCAAGCAAGAGCGCCTTCACACGCTGTGGCTTTGGCTTGTGACTGTTATCCGAAGGTCAGCATCTCCCTGAATGCTCTCTGGGGCTGGAGAGTTCATCGCTCAGGACGGAGTCCTCGGTGGGGAGGATACGAGGAAGGTACGCACAGGCCCTCAGGGCAGCATCACTCTAAGGACAAGGGTCAGTTGTGCCGGGGACACCTGCTAGGACAGACGCTCCCCACCTGGCTCAAACCCATGTAAAAATCCACTGCTGCTGTGGGGCAGAACACCTAGTCCAGAGCCTCTGGTCCAGCTTCTGGGCGTGAGTGGAAGGAAGTCACCACCCGAGGTATTTCAGGGCCTCAGACAAGGGCAGATTGTCTGCGGAGCTGCGGGCTAATCTGTGGGCTGTTTTATTTGTGAATCAGAGGTGGTGGCAAAGCTGCTTCAGACCCCACGGCAGCAGAGCAGCGGGTGGGCTTCAGCTGTGACTCACGTCCAACTCCAGCTCCAACTGAAACTGTAGCTGTTCGGCTTCACAGCCGCATGTTATTTTTACCTTTACTAAATAGGTTCTCTTACACCTGGAATGTCTACCTCTTCCCAACAGTCCTGTCCCCTTCCCTTCTCCAGAGCAGCTGAAGACAAAATTAATGAGAGAGCCACCAACAGTCAGCCCTTTGTCCCTAACAGGACTCCACAGCTCGGGTTGCCTTGTGCAAGTTCCTTTTCTGAAGTTTCTAGTTGCCAGCACGGCTGAAAGGAAGAGCTTGAAAGATCCTGTGCTGTATTTAGACCCAGGACCCTGGTGGGAGAGGCATCATTTTGTGGTACACCAGTTAGCAATCAAATCTTTCATAGAATAAAATTCTATAATTCACTCAATGGCCAAGATTGGACGTGGTATTTTTTTCTGTCTTGAGAATTCCTTTATTTTTGCCTAAAACACAGATTTTTCAGAAAGGAAAGAGCCATTGTAGTACTCAAGGTTTTTATTCTAATAACTGCCTATGTCAATTCTGGTTAATTGAAAAAACTTGGCTTTCAAGACAGAAAATGCCAGGAAGTACTGTCCCCTCACTGGTGACAGCATTCTTGGTGGCCCAGGGAGTCCATTTAGCACCTAACTGTCCTGTATGCTGTACTCTAAAACAGTGCATTTGGCTCCCAAGACAGCAAAGACACTGTTGAGTGACTGAGAAGAAGGGACAAGGAAGGGTCTCCTCCAGGTAGGGACCCAGAAGCAGAGACCTTGTGGCCCTTCCTGACCCACCCCTTCCCCTGTGACAGGCAAACCAAACCCTGCAGAGGGCAAGGCTGGGTGTAGTGGTGCACACCTATCCACCCAGCTCTCAGGAGGCTGAAGCAGTTCACCGTGAGTTCAAGGCCAGCGTGGCCTACATAACAAAAAACTGTCTCTCTCAAAAAAACGATATTTTTATACAACAGAGCACTACTCAGCTATAAGAAAAGATAAACACCAAGCTTTTATATGTACATGAGACCATACTCATAAATGAAGTAAATCTGCCTCACATGTGAAAACATCATATTGTCTCCCTAGTGTGAGAAACTAAAAGAGTACATAAAATCTGAAAGATACAATAGGCATTGTGGAAGGGAAACAAACTGATCAAAAAGGAAAGAACAACTGGTTTGGGGGAAAAAGGGAAAAAACTAAGATAGATAGATAGATAGATAGATAGATAGATAGATAGATAGGCACATATACAAGATAGCTAAGATAACTGTACAACTAATGTCTATTGGTTTATTGAAAGGAATAGTTAATACTTAATTATTTGATCAATTTTGCGTGCCTGCATCTGGGTTATCTGAGCAATTATTTTGAAGATAATAATATATACTATAACAACCACCGTTCATTATCTATCATCTTGTTTTGAAATTTTGTATCATTTATTGTTTTATCATTCCCAGGCCCCAGAACCACAGGAAATGTGTTCCTGTGGTCCCTCGGCCGTGGTCTATGGCCTTTTCTTATGGTGGCCTGAGCTTCATAAAGCACTCACTGAGAGAGTTAGGAGAAATTATGAGTTGGAAAGTTTCTGTCCCCCGGCTACCTGCAGCCCAGAAGGTGGCCGGGCTCAACTTGGGGCCATCTATGCCAGTCCTGTCAGCACTCTGAGGCAGACAGCAAATGGAATTTGCGGGGGAGAGTCTTACTATTCTAAAGCAGTGTAGAAAGTCCTAAGAAAGGGCACACACATGGCATCAGGAAGCTCTTTCACATGTTGAATGTAGGGCTGCATCACAAATGAGAGGGCCTGATACGCAAAGCTTGATCCATTTGTAGTCACCAGCAAAGCAGCCTTTGTAATACAGGGACAAACGGCAGTAGGAATAGCTGCCACCTAAAACTGAGACTATCCAGGTTTTAATCTCAGCCCAAAAAGGCCAGCTTTCCTGAAGGCCACTGACGTATTCAATTGTAGTTCTTTCTATTTTTAAAATGGAAACACCATGTGAAGTTAATGTTAGGGGAGGGCACTAAAGGACCTGCTGAAGTAAAATAAAACGAGAGGAAAATCAGAATTTTTTTTCTTTCTGAGACAGGGTCTCACTGTGTAGTTCAGGCTGGCCTGGTGAGCTTTGTCCCTCAGCTTCCCATGACTGGAATTCCAGGCATGCATCACCATGTCTAGCGGGCAAATAAATGGTTTTAAAATCTGCAGCATGTAGAAGAAGCCAAGATGCTGTTGGTAGTTGGGGCTCATGCTTCTCAGAGGACAACAGAAAGGATGCCAGTGGTCAGGAGTCCAATCAGTTGAAATTCTACACTGTCAAACCTGCTCTTGGCCAAGCTCATTGAGCTTGAGATTCACGGGTTGGATGAGCCAAGATCTGCTGCACTGGCAGGGAGGTGCAAGTGCCTCCTGCCTTATCTGTGTTCATCAGAGCCAAGTTCCTGGCCCAGCCAGGGGCCCCAGCTATATGCACGGGGATGCCCTCGATGTGCCTGGGCCTGGCACACTGGAGGTCTGCCCACCTCACTTCCTCTTTGCCTCACCTCCTGTGCTTATCCTTCGCTGGCAGCTCCCTGTGGTACCAGCATGGCACGACAGAAAAGGCAAAGTCCCAGTGACAGATGTGACCGCATGACCTTGGCAAGCATCTCCTGATGGTAGAACACACCTACAATCTCACCACTCTGGGAGGATGAGCCAGGCGAATCACAAGTTCAAGCCCAGCCTGGAAAACTTAGTTGCTTAGCTTTACTCCCCTTGGTCACTAAATGTTAGGAACAGTGGCCACCAGCATTGCTGGTTGACCACAGGGTGACCACTGAGCCTTCCCTCATATGTCACTCATACATCACTTCCTAAGGGGTGAATGACTTCCTTGAGTCACCCCATCTAGAATGGCTAAGCACTAGCCACGATATCATCTGCTATCAATTTGAATAAGTTATCTGACTGAATGACCTTCTTCACTGCTAGGAAGTAAACTTATTGAGGCAGAATTTATCTTGTATTTTTTTATTGCTATATCCCAATACAGCAATGTGCATAGTAGGTGCTCAATAAACACTATAGAATGAGTGAAGAGGCCCCTAAGTAAGTGATGTGTCTGAGACCGAGCTGGACCAATCCCCTGACCTTCACACATTGTGAATAACAGGTCCAAAGTGTCTTCTACCTGAGCGGGGCAAGAGCTGTTGACACTCACAGGTGTATGTGCACACTAAGCAACATGGGTTCTCCAGACCACAGGGACAGGTGGGCCCAAGTGAGGAGGGAAGCGAGGACAGCTCACCTAGGCAGACAGGTTCCCTGGGAACCAGCCAGCCACCTCTGCTACATTTGCGCAGGCCACCCCTGCCTGGCTCCTGCACATTTTTGTCTTTGGTTCACAGGACCATGCTCACAGCAGGGATTCCCAGGCCCCATAGCATCAAACTCCGCAGAGCGCTCCTTAAAATCCCTGCTTGGCCGGGCATGGTGGTGGATGCCGTAATCCCAGCAGGGAGGCCAAGGTGGGAGGACCGAAAGTTCTAGCCCAATCTGGGCAACACAGAAAGTTAGCAAGACCCCAACTCAAAGTAAAAAGTAAAACAAGGTCTGGAGACGTAGTTCAGTGCAAAGGCCCTAGGGTCAGCACATACAAAAAATAGCAAACAAACCAAAAACACGAGCCTTTGGGGCCCTCCCCAGGTCTCTTCAGATTCAGGAGGCCTGGGACTGGCCCTTAGAATATGTATCATGAACAAGCTTCCAGGGGCTCCTCCTGGGAGTCCACTTGAAGAACTACCAGGCCGTGTTGCACGCAGTAGAACTACTGAATTCATGGCTGCAGGTGGCTCAGGCTGGGTCTGGATTAGGACTCACAGTGCGGCACATTCATTCATTTAGGTCCAGCTGCAGGGGACTCCACAGAGTCACCATCCCCCGTGGAAAGAAAAAGGTGGCACTCACTGCCACCATGGCCTTCTGAGGGCCAGGAACAGAGGGAGCACAGTGGTGCTGTCCCCTACAAGGGAGGACAGTTTACTGACCAGCGCTGATCTTGCTGTCCACAGGGGCTGGGCCTCAGAACCATCCTGGCACACTGAAGCCTGCAGCCAGGGGCTCACTACAGGAACACCCCCCACACACCCCCACACCCCCGAGTCCTGAGGGAAGGCTCCGGGTGCCTGCACTTGAGGGCCCCAGAGGAGGGGCAAAGCTTAGCCCAGGTCTGCACCATGCTGTTGCTGTCAGGTTTGTGTCTGCAGAATGCAGCTGATGCAGAGGTGCTGAGCCAAACCCGCGAGGCCTCCCTGCTGGCCTGCAAACTCTCTCCCTTTCTCTCCTGCTTTGCTTTTATTATTTTTCACAAAAGTGCAAGTCTAGGGGCAACAGATCTCATTTTACCACTTGTATTTCATTTCAGGAGCACGTAAGCACATCAGGGCTGAGATTTTATAGCTTTCCATCACTAGCTTGGGAAGCAGGTCCCTCCACTACTGCCACCACTACCCAATGTCCTTGGCCCTTCCTCTGTGGGCAATGGGTAGACAGATGGGGACAGGCAGAGGGTTGCTGCGCAGGAGCCCTATGGGGATGGAAGTGATGTGCTCTGGCCACACGTCACACCACAAAGTGTCTCTCCACCCTGAGAGGTGTCTGCAAAAGGACAGTGACACCAAGGTCATGGCCTGTGTAGCCGCGCTAAACCCAGCTGTGGCTGTCTGTGAATTCCGCAGCATACAGCTCCACGATGCTACAGAAGAGGCCTGCTCCAAAGCTCAGAGCAAGGCCACTGGGAGGTGGGCTGGCCATGGCAGCATCTATCCCTGGAGCCCCTTTGCAGCTGATCCGCCTCCACCCCAGTTCCCCGGCAGGCTGACCTGGCCTGCCCAGGCACCCCCTCGTGAACCCTGGAAGAGGGCAGAGTAAACACACACCATGGGGGGGTGGGCCCAGCATGCATGAGGGGCACAGCGGGTCAGCAGAGCTGTCTGCCACCTGGACCACTTCGGAGCCAGCTGGTGACCCAGCTGAGGTGACCCAGCTTCATGAAAGATGTTGCGCTTTTCCTTCCTCTGTACCACTTGGCTGCATGTGGAACACTGAATACAGACTATGCGGTCACAGAGCCTATAGGGTTTCTGGGGAGCCCCAAGTCTGATCACAGCCACCCTTCTGCTTCCTGCCCAGGCAGGCTGAGCCCCTGCAGAGT
>NDGM011059931.1:0-13491 GCA_002564305.1 Octomys mimax
CAGTGGAATAAGTGCTTCCCTGGCAAGCACAAGGGCCTGAGTTCAATCCCTGGTCCCGCAAAATAAATAAATAAATAAATAAATCATATTGTCTCCCTAGTGTAAGAAACTAAAAGAGTAAATAAAATCTGAAAAGTAAAATAGATATTGTGAAAGGGAAAGAAAGGGCTCAAAAGGAAAGAATAACTGGGAAGGGGGAAAGGAGAAAAGGAAGAAAGAATGAAGAGAAATACACACACACAAATGATAGCTAAGACAATTGTACTGCTAATTTCTATTGCTTTTTCGGAAGGAACAGTTAATGTCGAATTGTTTGATCAATTAGATGCCTCTATCTGCTAATCTGAACAACTACTTTGAAGATAACAATATGCAATAGAATGACCTTTGTTAATTTCCTATCATCTTGTTTTGAAATTCTGTACCATTTTTATTTTTAGTCTTATTTTTATCATCTTTAAAATAAAAAACTCTAGCTTAAGAAGTTTTAAGAAGTAAACAAAGTTGGGCATGATGGCATGTCTGTTATTTTTCTCTCGTTGCTGGAACAAATACCCGACACCCAAAATTAAGGAAGGAAAGGTTTATTTAGCTCACAGTCAGTGGAGGTTTCAGTCCACACTCAGCTGGCTCTAAGGCAGAACGGCACACAGCAGAGAGAAAAAAAAACTTACATGGCAGCGGGAAAGAGCAGAGAGCAAAAGGAGTGGCAGCAGCTCAGGCAGCTAGCCAGCCTCTCATCCCTCCTTACAGTAAGTATAATGCAAATTCCCTGCTCCAGAGCAGGTGCAGCACCCACATCCAATAATCACAAACTCCAGGAGCTGCCCCATGACTGCAGGAGGCTTTGGAGGGACCCCCATACCCAAACCATAACATGGCACATGCCTGTAATCCAAGAACTCTGGAAAGCTGAGGCAGGAGGATCAAAACTTCCAGCCCAGCCTGGCAATTCAGTGACTTAGCAAGACTCAAAATTTAAAAGAACCAGCAATGTAGTCCAGTGTGTGGACTGAACTGTGTGTTCAGTCCTTGGTTTAATTCCCAGTACCACAAAAAAGATAAACAAATTGAGGCAAACGGAAAAGAAAAACAACAAACAAGAACTAAAGGAGGAAGAAAAGGCAAAAAGAAACAAAGGAAAAGAAAAAATGAATTAAAAACCTTCCTCTATGCCCAGGCATGTGGATAGGTAAAGTTTCTTTCCAAGAATATTGGAATCCAGCAGCTCTTGGGAGGGATAATGCATGGCACTGGGGTGTATCCACCAGTTTGTTTCTACACCCACTCCCCAGGCTGTGGTCGAGTGAATGCTAAATCCTGCCTCCTCTTTCCCACTGGCCGGGGCCAGTCAAAGGTATGCTATGTCAGGGATGTATTTGCTTCAGAGGTTTTTAGGGTGTGTCCTTCTGTATATCCAGAGCTGCTGCCGGTCCCACCTAGCTTTGTGGCATATGGCTTAGTGACTGTACCCTAGTTGCTCCAGAGTCTCCCCACCCATACAGTGGGGGCATGGCAAGCATAGGTGCACCCCTGATAGAGTTGGTGGGGAGGGAGGATCACATGGACCACCGAACTCTGTGGCTAAAAGTGTGCCATGAGGAACTGAACAGTCAGCTGGGCACTTCCAGGCTCAGCCTTGCTGAAAAACACCTGAAAGGCCTGGCTCCTCATCGCTGAGGGCAGCACTACTGACCTCCGTTCCCTCCATAGCCTGAGCTGCCTGCTGCTTAAACTTCTCAGAGGACCTGCAACTACCCTCCCACCCCTCATGACTGTCTCCTGTGGCCATTCCTGCCCAGACACTGCAGAAGGCCCAGCCTAGAGACCTGAAGTGTGGTTGCTCTGTGACCGCCACATTCCCTGGAGTAGTTCAATCTCTAACAATGAGCCCCTTTTCCAAAGGGCACCTGGTCAGACCACTCTGAGACATGGCAGCTGCTGTAATGGATTTCTTTCCCAAAGCTAGACTGCCACACAGGAGGAGACATCTTCTGAGTAAATACCCACACTGGATTTATAACTCACACTGACTAAATTTTTCCTGGGCCTAGCTGCTTACCTCTGGGGCTGCTGGCCCTCTCCCAGTTTACCTTGGGCTTATGGAGTTGGTAGCCCCTTCCCAAGCTGGGTTTGGTGTAATAGACTGTTTCATTCATTATTCTACACTGCATTTCCATTTCTCCTTGAGTTTTAACTTTCTTGGTGGGTCTTTCTTACTTCCTAGAGTTCTACTGTTTCTTCTCATGAGTCAAGCTGTCTCTCTTGCCCAACACTGAAAAGTTGTGAACTGCTGCCTACTTTTACTCCACCATTTTGAGCTCTCCTTTTAGATCTTTTAAATTTCATTCCTTGTTATCTTCATTGAGATGTGTTCTTTACATATTTTATATACTAGTCTCTTAACAGATACATGATTTGCAAATATATTCTCCAAATGTATGTGCTGTGCCTTCACTCTATTTTTTCCTTTGATGTGTAGAAGCTTTTACTTTATGGTAGCTACTTATTTTTTGCTTGTGCTGCCTGTGCTTTTGAGGTCCTAGCCAACAAATATTTGCCCAGATTGTTGTAGAGAATTTTCCCTATGTTTTCTTATAGTAGATTCACATCGTTTTTTTTTTTAGATTCACATCTTAATGTTTGTCTTTAATCCATTTTAAATTAATTTTTATATATAGTGTAAGAGGCTAGCCTCATTCATTCTTCCACGTGCATTTCTGATTTTCCCAACACCATATGATGAAGATATTGTCCTTTTTCTGTTGTGTGCCCTTCACACCTTTGTGAAAAATCACCTGTTGGTAAGTATGTGGACTTACTTCTGATCTTCCTATCTAGTTGCATTGGTCAGTGTGTCTGTTATTATGCCAGTAGCATGTTGTTTTGATTATTATAGTTCTGTTATAGATTTTAAGTCAAGCGGTGTGATACTTCCAACCTTGTTCTTTTTGCTTAAGATTGTTTTGGCAATTTGGGCTCTTTAGTTTCATATGAGTTTTAGCATTGTTTTAATTTTTGTGAAAATGTTCAGGCTAATATTGGGGGAGCTGAGGTGCGAGATCATGTGGTATAAAAGCATCATCCTAAGACAAAAATGAAAAACCAGTATTTGTTATGGAACAGCCATATGCTGGATGCCAACCCCAAAGATTGTCTTTGGTCCTTACGGTAAATTTTCTTGTCATTGAAGCTAGTATTAGTTGGGTTATCATTCCTGGCAACCTCAAACAGTGCTAGAAAATAATTATTGAGGATTTCCTGCCAGGCATACCCTTAGGTCAGCTGCTGACCATAAGAAAGAACTGGAAAACACTTCCATCTATTGAGGTCTTCCAGGTACCAGGCAGTGTGGGCACTTACATACATCCTCTCGATTAAGCATCACAGAAATCATATCACACGAGTCTTACCCAGTGTTCACAGGGAAAGATATGGAGGATAATTGAGTATGGCACAGTTGAATTTCATTTCAAATTCATTGACATTTAGTTACCAGCTCCTTTTTAAAAAGTGTGTTCAAAGTTATACACATGAAATACATGCATGGCAGCTCTAATTCATGAAATTATCCACAATGCATTTGAAGACTGCTGTAGTCAGCATTATAACAAATCCAAGAGAGCCAGATTTGGTCTGTTCCACTCTAGCTAGTGAACTAGGAACAATGAATGTAAGGAAGACTGTAGTTTTCAATGTCAGTAGGGCCTTATAGGGGTATTGGAAAGAATAAGTGCAGAATTTGATTGAACTTGGGAGAGGAAGCTGAGGAATTTCACTTCTGTGGTGATCAAAGTAAGAGGAAGCTGGTAGTTCATCTGGGCTCAATCTGGCCACTTTCCGATTGTCAGGGGAGCCAGGGAAGCCTCCATGTGGAAGTCATCTCTCCCTCCTCTCTATTCCCACGGCATTGGGTTAGTAACATGTTTCTTGAATTTCATGGCAGATATCTATATTAGCAGCATTCTGGAAGTCCTTTTGCAGAACTGTGAAAGCTAGAACAACATTATGAAGAGATGTCAGTGTAAACCATGGGGAAATTGCAATTCTTTGGCAAGGAACATCAAAGAGCTTTATCTTCCCAAGAACTGACACCAACCTTTCATCCACCTCGCCTTCTTCCTTTTAGGCGCCAATTCCTCACAAGTATGGGGGTGACTGGTAGAACTGCCTTCTTTAACTGGCTGGTCTGTGGTCTTCTTCTTGGTTAGCCACTACTGCTGTTCCCACTGCGATGGGGGAGGGGACATACGTGGCAAACTCCACATAGACCCCTGACATGAGGCTCGTTGTTACATAGTTAACTAGGCCTGAACAGCTCCTTGACCAATGTAGCCTCATCTACCAACTTTCTCTGAATGGGGGTCTCAAGCTACACTTCTGCTGTGTGCAGCCCCTTGCCTTCCATGAGAGCTGGCAAGATAATAGTTCCTAAGGTCATTGGGAATTTGTGGTGAACTATCAGGTCCCAGACAAATGAGGGACCCATCTTCTCCATCTTTCCAGGGATGCAGCTGACAAAGTATGGATTCTCTTTACTTGCAGGGGTAGATCAACAAATCTGCTAGTAAGTCATTTAACCAATGATTAAAGTGCAACGTACCCCTCGTACCTTGTAGGTATGCCTGACTTGGAGAGTCTGTTGATGGCCCCTTTTTATTGGCTTTGGGTAAGGAAAGCAGTGGCCATTCTTGTTCAGTTGCTATATAAGGACTAAAGTCTCCAAATATTTCTCTGTCCCAGATGGTGCCCCTCATTCGCTTTGAGCTTCGCCTACAGATAGATGGCAAGCTCTAAATGGGAATAATCCTCTATTCTTAAGATGAACAAAAAGACATTTATCACATCTCTCATTGCTGGTAAATCAATGACCACTATATCCTTATATTTATGTAAAAAAATGTATTATTTGCATAATTTAAATGCTTCTGTGAAGTTTTTACAAAACTTTATTTTTCTCCAATAACCCACAATCATGGCAAATAATGATTTCATATTCCTCTTTGAGTAAACAATAGGTCAGAGATCAATATTTATAAATGTATAGATGGCTCTCTCAATACAAGTAATATCTGTGATCTAGTGTGTTTATGCAAAATACAGTGATTTCAACCATGGGTGATATGTTTATATAGATTGACATAAGCTAAGTGTACCAGTTGGGAATTGTGTTAAGCTGAAATAACCTACTCACCTTCTTCCCCACCCCTTTCTTTAAGTCTTGAGCCAATAAATAGTGCAATTTTTCATGTAATGGGACATACAGAAATAAATAGTCCAAGGTTGGAGAAGTTACAGAAAAATACAGCAGGAGGGTTGTGACAGTTAGCCACCCTCTCCTTAGCCTGTGGTTTTGGCCTCATGGTCGTACAGTGGCTCCTCCAGCCTGGGACATCATGTCTGCTTGCACAAAGGGCAAGAAGTGGAGAGATCTGGCCAAATCAAACCACACCTGTACACTTCCTTTTTCTAGAATCAAACTCAGTGTCTTCTAATAGTTATAGTGACCAGGACTGGACAACATTGCCTCCTAGCTGGGAGATTACCAATGTAAATAAAAGATAAATTCATTTGTAAGGAAGAAGTAATTTTGGTTGACAGGTAGCAGATATGCCAACAAATATTTTAAATTCAGTAACATAAAAAATGACATACTCTGTTCACTATTAATTAAATTAGAAAGCAAGTAATTACAAAAAGTTAATAAATCATCATGATATACCTAAGAACTTTCTAGAATGATAGAAACATTTAAGCATGGAATAGATTGTTGGTTACATACAAGTATATATGGAATATATACACAGGAATGGGTTCAGTGTAATAGACTATTACAGCAAGACCCTCTCTCAAAATTGCACATCCAACTGCATTTATGAGTTATGCACTTTTCTATAGGTAATAATATCTCTATTAAAATATATCCATGTACTGGTATTTTAAAATGTAACTCCAGGCTGGGGAAATAGCTCAGTGGTCTAAGCACCTGCCTAGCAAGCACAAAGACTTGAGTTCGATGTTCGGTACCACATGCCATGCCAGCCTTGGAACTGGGTGTGGTGGTGCACTCCTGTAATCCCACCACTGGGGAGACTGAGACAGGAGGATCACTCTGAGTGTGAACTGCATAATGAGACCCTGTATCTAATACATAAAAAAAAGGTTTTAACATAATTCCAATAACCCATGTGTGGAAGAACAACTGATGATGGAAGTAAAGACTATGAGAATTAAACCACAATGAAACATACAATTATCCCCCAGTATCCCTGGGGATAGTTTTCAGGACTCCCCTCAGATACCAGAAGGAGGGTGTCAAGTCCCTGACATGCAATAATGTGTTTGCACATAATCTGTGCACACCTTCCATCTCTGTGTGACTAGCACAGTGTACAAGCTGTGTAGAGAATTTTCATACTGTATTGTTTAGGGAACAATGACAAGAAAAGTAGGTAAGTGTTCAGGATAGACACAACATTTTCTTGGTGATTTCAATACACAATGGTTGAATACATGGATGTGGAACCTGCAGATCAATGAGTTGGACTCTATGTGAAAACATAGGATGCAGGCAAATGCATATCGTAGAGACAACAGCAGCCTAAATTTTTGTATTTGTACAAATCAGAAATCAACTGGCACCAGGCCCCCTGTAGGTATGAGACACCAACAGTGGCAGGTCCTCATGCCTGGTACCTTCTTGCCTGGTGTTGATCTTCTCGTGCACAGTGACGAGCTGTGCCAAGAGGCATCCCCACACTGCTCGCAAGCATAGGGTCTCACTGCCATATAGGTTCTCTGCACATGATGAGGTGTGAACATTGGCAGCAGGTCCACCCAGGTCCTGGCAGGCATGTGGCTCCTTGTTGGTGTGAGTGCCTGCATGTTTGCTGAGGGATAAGAGTGGGCTTCTGAAGGCCTGCCCCCTTCCTGGCAAGCATACAGCTTTTCCCCTCTGTGAGTTTGCATGTGACACTTTAGGCAGAAAGGCCACTCAAGATCTGCCCACAGGCCCCTCACTCATGCAGCTTCTCCCCAGAGCAGGTCCCCTTGTGCATGTTCAGGTACACGCTGGTGGAGAAGGGCTTCTCGTGCTGCTTGCACTCATGTGGATTCTCCCTGGTATTGGCACACAGCTGGGTCTCCAGGGATGAGCACTCCCTGAACATCTTCCCAAAGCCACTGGATTCTAGGGGCCTCTCTCTGGTGTGTATACACATGTGGCTCCTGAGAGGTGATGGCTCACTGAGCAGGCTCCTGCAGTCCTTGCTTGCATAGGGCTTATCTCGCCAGCAGCTTCTCTGCAGCAAAATGAGGTTGAAGTTCTTCATGAAGGTTTTCCCGCACTGACCACATTCCAAGGGATTTTCTGCAGGTTGGGCCCTCAAGTACCACCACAAGTGGGGGGAAAACTTGAAGGCCTGCCTGAGCTCCTAAAACATTTGTGTACCTAGTTTGCTTCCTGGAGTCAGAGCTATAGTGTAAGGCTTTTTGGAAGCAGTCACATGTGTAGGTTTAGTCCACACTGCTGGTTCTTTCACGACTGACTGCTTAAAAGAACCTTTCAGGTGAAGGAGTTTCTGCTCTCCTGTCTTTCACAGGGACCTCTCTAGCATGAACTGGTACTGACAAAGCTGTTCCACATTGCTAAATGGTTTACTCCATGTGTTGTGTTTGTAATGATTTTTTTCTCTAGGCAGAGGTTGTTCCCTTTTCATCCAATGGACAGAATTTCTTCAAAAATATCTTGGAATTGACTCTGGGCTTGAAGTTGCAGTTCTGGCCAGGATCTAGGAAGACTCTTCACTAATGGCTCACAGCTTTTCTCTGTGCTCCAAGTGGAACACTGTGCTAGGTTTGCATAGTTGATCTGCTCACTCATTGTTTGGGGCTGATCACCATGGCCATATCCGCAAAGGTCCCTAGCTTCTTCCTCTTGGAGCCATCCCGGGTCCTCATCAAGCAGAACATCTGCACGTCCCTCGATGATGTAGCCTCTAAAGTATCCTTCATAGAAGCCAACTCTTTGGCTTTGAGTTAAGACTTCCAGTCTGCACCTGTGGCCTGGAGAATCTCGTGTGTTGCTGCCCCTGGCTCTGCACTTGGCCCCAACTATGAGACCAGATGGGGTTTGCATGGCAGGTTCCCTCTGCAGGCCAAGGTCCTGTAGTGATGCAGAATCACAGGTCTACATGGGGTCCTTCATACACCATCTGGCAGCACTCACTCCTGGAGGAGCCCCATGGCCACATTCTCCCAGGTGGCAGTCAGCAACATGGGTGCAGGGGCTCAAGGTCCCAGTAGCTTCTCTCCTAATACACAATCATCTGCATGAGAGCCAAGGCAAGGCCCCTTTTCCTACACATCAGGGAGCACAGGTGAGGCCCGGGGGTTGGTGTCAAGCATTCCTGAGCCATGGGCTCTGGACTAGACTTCAGGCTTCCTTTCTAACAGGATGGCAGGGCTGTCTGTCTGACTTGGTCACCTGAGACCAAGTGATCTGCCACCTTGGAACCAGAATGATCACAGAAAAACAGCACATCAGCACAGACCGGGGCTTTCTTCAATCTCTAACCAACCCCTCCCCATTCAGAAAGCTTATTTTATTAGAAAATTTTTTTGCCTCACAAGCAATTATCCTTTGATTTCTCCTGGCTAAGACTAGTCCTGGGGGACATATGGGAAAAGGAAAGAGCAGGTAAAGCCATAGATTGTGTGTATTATTTTGTGATGTTAGGTTTGTAGATGGTCATTCTGCTGTCTTGTTATACCTTGAATAAGTCTAGCACATGTGTACACACACATTGCTATGGTTTGTGTCTATCTGTCCATCCACAGCCTCACAGGGGCATAGGTGGGGCTCTTTCAGAGGTGACTAGATCTAGAATGTATGGCATTGGGTTTGACTCACAGTGCAATGCTAGGATCAAGGACACTAAGATTAAGGGTGTGAGTGCTACCTGTTCTAAGTAGTCTAGATGAGATACAAGGGAAAGAAAGAGCTGCAGCTGTCCCTTGCTTGCTTTGCTGCCTTCTGCCCACCATGAACCATTTCTCCTCTGGAATGTATATCTGCCATGCTTCCCTAGCTTGGAACCAGCCAGCCATGGACTGGCCTCTACAAACTGTGAGAAAAATAAACCTTTTTCTTTTTACTTTGGAGTGTCAACTATTTTGTCTCAGCAATTAGAAAAGTAACTAAGACGCACATATACACATACCACCTGCTGACTCGGGTGAGGATGCTGTTTCTTTTGCAACATTGCTGGCACCAACAATTAGGAAAAAAACAGGAACAGAAATAAAGATGAGAAGAAGAGGGAAAATTATAAAATCTCTCATAGGCAAATGAGAAAACTAGATGTACAGATTATTTGCTTTGAATCTAAACTCAAAAACATAATATTGGCAATTAAATTAGTGTAATTGTTGGATTTGAAAATATTAAAAATTTTAAAAATTTCTAAATTATGTCTAAACAATTGAATGTGATATTCATAGAGGAATTGCAAGTGGAGAATAAGCTTGGGGTGCTTTATTATTTTAATTTAGTTTATTTATTATATGCTTCTTTTATTACCATGATTCCTGTTTCCTTTTCATTCCATTTCTTGTATTTGTTGATTTGCAATATTTATTAATTCTCCTTTATCTTGGAGTTATCATGGGACAATTTGAGCATCAAAATGAATGTAATGGATTATAACCCATTGAATAAAATTGAATGTATGGATCAAGCTGATAGAAATACCGTATCGAAAGAAAGAAAGAAAGAAAGAAAGAAAGAACGAACCATTTCAGTAGGAAGCCAACTAATGAACGTAGAAGCAATGATGAAATTAAAAATAGATTTTGTAGCTATTCTGCTAGTATTTAATTCAAGCAAGAATCATTGCAAGATCATAAACCAAGTTGAAAACTTTTGAGGAAAAAGGTACTTAAATGATTTTAAGGTAGGGTCCCCACAAGATACTTACCAATAGCAAAGAAATAAAATGGTATCACAGCCAGCCAGATCAGCAGACTAAAGCACCTGCTTAAGCAGAGTGCAGCAACCAGGGTTGAATCCCAAGCATGCCATATTGACCCCACCCCCGGGGCATCCTTAGACTGTGATGGAGACTGGGTGTAGTTGTGCATGCTTGTAATCCCAGCGCTTGGGAGGCTGGAAACAGAATTACTGTGAGTCCAATCTACCTAGTGAGACCCTGTAAACTCTGTACCAAATGCATTTTTTTTTAAAAAAAAATCAGTTTTACAGTGAAAAAACCTGGCAAACACACCTTAGCCAAATGACCATAGTTAACATCACCAGTGGCGAGACACTGGCGTGTCCTCTCTGTCTTGATATAGCAATGTACGTCTTGATAAACATTTCATTTTGAGATTTAGATGTCAAAAAAACACATAACCTCAATGTAATCATGAGGAAGCATTAGACAAACCCAAACTTAGGAACATTCTGTCAAACTGCTGTCCAGGATGCTTCAAAAATGTCAAGGTTACTAGAGACAAGAAAAGACTGAGTGTCCCAGATTTAGGAGCCTAAAGGGATATAAAAAAGATATGACAAATCAATACAACTTGTCATCCTGATTTGGATAAGAGACCAGAAAGAGATATTTTTTGGCTATTAAGATAATTCTTGGGACAACTGAAATTTAAATGGGATCTTAGGATTAGACAGTAATATTTTATCCACATGAATTTATTAACTTGCACGGCTGCTCTGTGATTAGTTAGGAAAGTATCTTTGTCTTTTAGGAACTATACAGTGAAATATTTAGAAATTTTCAATTCACCCTTAATTGATTAGGACAGGAAAAAATATATATGCATATATATGAAAATAAAAATTTTAAAAACTGGAAATCTGGGTAAAAGGTATATACAGTATACTCTTCTACCTTTTCACTAAGATTAAAATTACTTCAAAGTAGAAAGTTTGAGATAAAAAAAAAAGAATCATCATGACTCGTATTTTCCTTTTCCTCTTCAAGGGCAGCCTGCCTCGTGCACCTGCCTTCCTGGCGCTGGCCCCTTTCCAGGCACGTAGACGAAGGCCAGTGAAACTGCCTGGATAATGGGTGATTGTGCTGTCTTAGCTTCCTTACTAAATTGTAAGCCACTAGAGGGCTTGAACCGCTTCTTAGTTCTCTGAATTATATCAAGTCCCAGCTCCGTGTCCTGTGCATAATTGACACCATTGGTTATTTGCAGAACTGAATGGCATGATGTGGCTGCTCAAATGTTATGATAATGATTGGTTTCTGACAAAGATCCCCTTTATGGGCCTGTGAAAACAACAGGGGCACTTGAAACTCAGATTCCCTCCTGGGCCTCTGAAAGCCAGGGTCCAGGTTAAGCGGCTCTTTGTGGAGCGGCATTCTCCTGGAGGCCCATCTGACTCTCCACGGAGTCACCTTTGGCAGGGAGCCTTCTTCTCCGCCGCAGTCATTACCCTGATGAAGTACAGCTGGGGTGCGAACAATGCCTTCGCACTCAAGTGGCAGGCAGCCGCCCTGACAGGAACAGTTCCCTCACCCACGGCAGCAGTCCTCCCAGACCAGACGTGAGCCCAGTGGTTTTCTGTCTGGATGGGATGTGGTCCTGGAGGGAGTGAGAAATGGCAGCTGCGAAGCATGCTATTGATAGAAAAAATTCCGGTTTGAAGTGGAAACCTTACCCCGGGAGTGACAAGAGAGCCTTGCCATGGATTTCAAAACCCATTGCTGTGTTTTTTGAAAAAGTGTATTTACAGAAGAGCCTGACACATTTTGCCCCTGGACAGCTGTCCTGTTTCTTCTTCCCTGATTAGATACCGGGTGAGCTGCAAGTCAGCCTTGGGGCCCTGGACAGAGCAGCTCCGCCCAAGCAGCACAGTCTCCAATGAGACCTCTGAATGGTGAGCATTTTCCAAGATAGTTTCCCTAAAAAAATTATTATATATATGTATATATATATTTTTTTTCTATAAGGCTGTATGGGCCTCTTGTAATACCAGAAATCAATATTTCATGGAATAGACCAGAAAATACTACCTGGTATTAACATACATCACAGAGTGCTTCCTCTACGACGAACACTGCTCCAGGAGCTTCGTGTGATTTTCTGATTTAACCCTCCCAATTTCCCTGTGGGGAAAGTACCGGTCTACACTGGCCGAAACCAGAAAAGGTATCAAGGGACTTGACCCAAGTTTCAGAGCGAGGCAGGGTAGAGCTACTACTGAGCTCTGATACTCTGAGGACAGTGTTAACTGTTCATGTCTTCCCCCCCCCCTTTTCCCCCGTATTTTAAGGAAAGGTCTACAGGTTCTCACGTAACTGTCCTGTTTACAGCCTCCCAAGCGCAGGGATTACAGGTGAGCACCACTATGCCCTGGAGCGAGCCGAGCCCCTGGGGCCCTGATCCTGCTTACAGACGCTTTAATCCGCTGAGCTATTTGGCCGGCCCTATTGTTCATGTTTTACCTGGTCAGGGACAGCTGCTTTTCCAAGGGAACCGTGAATTGATGTTTATTTACAGCCACTAGACCGTCAGGCGCACTGAAAGTTGTTCTGATCCCACACACATGCACACTTGCAACATGGAGCATAATGAAACTACATTAGTAGCAGAAAGATAATAATATAGGAAAATCAGAAAAGGTTATTTTGACTGTTTAGGGATGCCTCCAGGAAACTGAAATGAGCTAAAAGAATAGAAGATGACAAAGTCAAAGTCATATCTATTTGAAGGGCTTGAGCAGTTTTCTAGACGCTCAGCAGAGAGTGTGTCCTGTGTGTGGAGTGCTCACCTCAGATGCTGGGTGACAGCAGGGAGCAGAGGTCAGAGCCTGTGCCTGTCACAGGGCCGCGGACAGGCCAGGCAGGCAGAGAACTGTACCTGACAGGCCTCACTGCACTCAGACAGGCTGCTTGACATGGGACGGAGATGTGGCTTGTGGAACAGAGGTACTGGGCCCATTAGCAGGTGTAATGAGGCCTTGCAGGATGGACTGATGCTCAGCTGAAGAGAACAGGGGAAGACATTAAAGAAAAACCAGGAGCGAACATTTCCAGCTGATGTGAGAATCACACACAGAGTCAGGGGAAGGAGATCTCATTTTGTAGACAATAGCACTGCCTCGTTATATAGTTTTCTGTTTTGTCATCATTAACTATACAAGTGAGGAAATCAAAACACACACTTCCACAAGTCAAGCAATCATTAACTTCCATGAAGTAACTTCGTACAACCAGACCTATTCAAAATAGGTCAGTGACACAAGGGAGTGGTGAAATCAAGACAGCAAGGAATGCAGGAGGCTGGATTCTGGGGGCTCCACTCAGCAATGCCCTTCTCACCTTCTGTGTCCTCCACTCTAGGGATCATACCAGGGCTATCTCACCCTCTGACAGGGAGGAGGAAAGAGATTGTGTTGATGTAGCACTTACGGATTCTTCACATACACACACACACACACACACACACACACACACACACACA
>NDGM011059938.1:0-11179 GCA_002564305.1 Octomys mimax
CCCTTTCACTCCTCTTCTCCCTCACTGTGTGTACATAATGTTCACTTTCCATCCAGGGTTCACATTTCCGTATCATCCATTTTTTTCTTTATGTTGTGAAATACAACTTCCCTCACCTCTATTCTCATACATCTTTACTCTTAAAAGATATCACCAATTTCCTAATCACTACTGATGACCTTGGAAAGGTAGCTCTACATCATCAATCACTTTTCAGGTCAACATATATTAGCTCTAACTATGTGCCAACTGGGAGATTTCAAATACACAGTAATGCATTTATTACTGTAAGCAAGGCTTTTACTCTGGGAAAGAAGGTAGATACACAAACATATATAGTATGACGTGATACAAACAGCCGAAGCAGGAATAACATACAAAAGTAACTCAGAGGAATGACTTTGCTCTATAAATGTCTGGGCAAAGCTTTAAAATATGAATAAAGACTCACTATGCAAATAAATCAGAAAATTGGAAGAGGAAAATGTTAACTACTAGAGAATGAAAATGGCAAAAAGAACAGGTACAAAAGAACATAGGTAAATGAGAACACCATACAGAATACTCATAGTTGAGTAAGAATTCCTGAAATTCCTTAGAATAAGATGACCTAAGTAGGGAACAAATTACAAAAGAAACGACTTCTACACTTCCTGCGACTTCACTATTCCAGTGGTGAAGCCTGGAGATAGCGATGAGTAATGGCTACCAAGGTAAAGATAATAAAGTGAAGACACTGACATTACAGACAGGTCGTAAGAGATGCTTAGAATTATATGGAAAATGCAGAGAAAATAGGTCTCTTAACTGGCTAACTGGACTCAGACAATGAATACAGGCAAGAGCCTTGAACATGTAGACTTTGCAGTAACTGACAATCAGCCAGCAATAAATTTCCTTTAAAGGTTATGATAGTTTAAAAAAAAAAATAGGAACCATAATTTTTTGACATCCTTACATTGAGAGGTAGGAGGTATCTTGCCTCTCACTCTATCTTGAAAGATTGTGACTACTTTAAGAAATGGAGAAGAGTGGCAGTGAAGGGAAAGCACATCATTATCATTTAATGATACTTCCTCCTCTGATTACACGACACTATCTGTTCCAGGATCCTTTTTAAAGTGTGTGGCTGAACTAAAGCTGATTCAACTACATCATACCAGCTAAACACCCAGAAGTCATTCTGCAATTATAAAGACAATATGTTGTTTATGTAATACAATTTAAGAACAAAATACAATGAAATTGTATGTATGAATTTTACCTCTGTTAAATTTACATAAATTCAAGTTTTAATAAAATCTGCAAAATCCTCTGAAACACAAATAACTACATAAAAACTGCTTGTATCACAAGGTTTAATAATCACACAAACTTACCTCTAAGTGCTCCAAGTTACTTGTTCTTTGAACAAGCATATTATCTTTTTGCAAGATGTCCCTGTATTTAGCAGTGAGTTCATTATATTGTTTATTGGCCAGTTCTAGTTCAGACAAAGAAACACTATTATCTATCACTTTTTGGAGAGCTGCAATCTTGAAAATGGCCATTTCCTATGGAAAGAACATACAGAGTTATGCTGGTATCTTTTCTTCTAGAAAGCATGTACTCTTGTCATGCCACTAGAGTCCCAAAGCCACGTGGCCCAAAAGTTATGCTCCTAAATATCTAAAACTAAACAAAAACAAAGTTCTCTTCTTTTTAAGCTCACTTACCTCAGATGTTTGTTATAAGGGAAAGCTGACTAACACAATGTTGTACTCAGATGCTCTCAAAATATAAATCTGTAAGTCATCAATTAAGTATAATTATTCACACCAAAATGTCTGAACTTTTAGCTGTCTCCATTAAGTAAATATCTCTGTGATAAGCAACAATTACACAGCTAAGTAAAAGAAAGTGATGAAAGCTTCTTAAGAAGTGGTATAATGAATACCCAAATGTACGAGGTGAGGAAAATAAACAACTTATGGTTCTAATTCATTCTACATTACAGCAATGATGGAAAATACTTGTAAGGCTGTTTCAGACTTTTCAGATTTCATTGTAACAGCTTCTCTGACAAAATTCTACTTTACCTTTGGGAATTTGGTTTCATTTTGGGGAGGGGAAGAGTAGGAAATATAGATGTAAACGGTATCCTGTTTTCCATTCTTTGAAAACACCTTTTTTGCTTTGGCTCCTAAATAGATACACATACACTTGTGCACACAAAATTCAGGTTGAACAATCAAGTTGAAGACGAAAAAAAAAACAAACAAGTTCTTTTTTCTTTTCTAACTCAAGCACCAACTTTTGTTAACAGTCTCAAAAGATTTATTATTTTAAAAACTATGAAAATAAAAGCAAATACATTTTCTACATCTAAAAATTTCCTTAGTCCATGTCCCAACAAAACTAGTTTTCATATTTCAACAGAGTTCTTGATGCCTCAGCATTTAGCTTTCAGATCATGCTAAAAAGAATTAAATCTTTTGAAAATATAAGTGCTTCACATTCAAATTCAATTAAAAGAAAAAGTTAATACCTAGAACTGAAAATAATGGAAAATAAATAAGCTTAACTATATACCAAGCATATGACATAATCCCATAAAGGGAAATATTATTTCAACTAACTGTACAACATGTTACTTCACTTCTACATCCTTAAGGAGACAGATATACTTAAAAAAAAAAAAAACTGTAAGAAAATCTTAAACTGGGGGCCGGGGAGATGGCTCAGTGGAATAAGCGCTACCTTGGCGAGCACAAGGGCCAGAGTTCAATCCCCGGTTCCTCCAAAAAAAAAAAGAAAGAAAAGAAAATCTTAAACTACAGTTGCCTTAATTATTTTCAAATGAATACATATTATAGATTTAAAAAATAATCATTTTATGGTTAATACCAGATTCTCTCTCTCTCTCTCGTATTTGGTACAGGGTCTCACTACACAGCTCAGACTCTTATTGATCTTCCTGCTTTCACTGTAATCCCAGTGCTGGGATTACAGGTGTGCACCACACCTGGACTCATTTGCTGGCTCAGCATACCCCAGGGGCAGGGCTGGCACACTATGCAGAACCAGGGATTGACCCCCAGTCCTTGAGCTTGCCAAAGCAGGCACTTAGTCCACTGAGCTATATTGCACTAGTCTGAGAATTCCTATTTAAAACACATAAGTACAAAATTTAAGGTTTGGAAAAAAATCTGTGTTACTTACCTACCCCAGGTGAAATCTGAGTAAGAAGTAGTAAAATAAATTCATGGTTTAAATATATACATATTTCTTAACTTGTCTTGAAGGGGAAGAGTAAAAACAAGTCCCAGAGCAATGACTCCTAGAGATCAGTTTTCCATCTAACTGCTTTTCCTTCTGGAAAGAGCCAGAGCCCTTTAATGAAACTACATGTTCTAAGTCTGTACAAGAAGTTAAAGGGACATTCAGAACATTTTGTTCTATGAAGTAGCTATGAAGTTTCGTTCAGAGACTAATGGATTCTTTTCAAAAGAATGTATGAGTCTACGAGATAGCTGTAAAAGGGTCTCAATGGTCTATGTTAAGTTAAGACTAAAGAATAATAACTTCAATTGACTAAAATACACTGAATACTGAAAAGTCTGAGTCTGCTCATACTACAGAAGGGAAAATTCAGTAGGACGAACAGAAGTAGAGCACACTTTGAATTCTGAAAGTTAGTAATTAAAAGGAAGGAATGAAGAATGTAGCTTGCCTTTGTAGGAGGAACTATACTTCAGGATAACCAAATAGTATGGACGAGTGAGAGAAAGCTCGTTATTGTACAAAAGGATGCTTACTGTGCTTAGTTTGACTGCACAAGGAACAAAAGAATATTGTCATAAATGAGAAAGCATAATATAACTAGAAAATCATAATTTTTGAAATTCTTAATGAAATAATTGAGTCAGACAACAATCATCAGTGGATGCTAAAATTGCTATAAAGATTTTTCTTTACATGGTACCAAAATATCGCCAAATGGTTTACTAAGTCACTTTATAGCAGAGGTAGAGTATGTGGTTGTCCTCTTAACACAGTAGTCAATCATAAAATATGAAATAATTAGCTTATGGGTTTTTCTGTTTGTTTGTTTGTTTGGGGTTTTTTTGCAGAACCGGGGATTGAACTCAGGCCCTTGAGCTTGCCAGGGAAGCGCTTATTCCACTGAGCCATCTCCCCAGCCCAAGCTTATGTTTTAAAGTGATTACAAAGTAGTACTTATGAAGAACTACTGCCAAAAATGTTTAACTTGAATTTAACAAAGGCTTTGGAACTTTTAGAAAATATAAGACATAGGGGAAGAAGAACAAGAAAAAAAAATCACAACATACATATACATGCACAATCACAAATCAGATAAATCTAACACCTTTAGAGAAAAAAAAAGATTCCATTTTATAAAAATTTATCATCTATCACATCCAAATTTGATAAAAGCATGACTCGTGACTGGAAATAGGTACAATTGGGAAATATACATGTAACTGAGGCATTAAGTAAGTTAGAAGTTCACTGTCAATTCTTCAGGTAAGATACAGTTATAGTGATCTACAAAAGGGCTTTGTAAAGCAGAGATGCACACAAAACTACTTAGGACAGCAATATCTGTAATTTAAATAGTCCTATAAAAGTACATGAGGTAAATATGGCAAAATGTTCATTTTTTAAAATGTATTTGGTACAGGGTCTCACTACGCAGCTCAGACTCACTGGTAGTGATCCTCCTGTTTTCAGCCTCCCCAGTGCTGGGATTATAGGGATGTACCACCACTCTCAGTCTTGGTGGCAGGCTCAGGGGACCTGGGGGTGGGGTCAGGGGGGCATGTGCTATCCTGGATCGAATCCCAGTCCCTATGCTTGCTTAACCAGGTGCTTAGTCCACTGAGATATCTCACCAGCCCTAATGTTCATAAATATTAACTAATAGTACTGACAATGGGAATTCATGAATATATCCTATCTTCTCTATACTTAAAAACTTATGGTCAAAACTGAAACAGAACAAAAATCAAATATACCTTAAATCTTTGTAGACATCCAATTTTTTCACAAACTTCAGCCTCCATTGACATCAAGTCACTCTTTAGTTTCCCATTTTCTTTTCTAAGTTGTCGTTCCACCTCTACTAAGGCAGTATACTGCCTTATAAGTGACTTTTCATTCACTTGCAAAACAGTGATTTTTCGACTGTTTTCTGAAAGCATTTTTTTCATTTCATCCGAATCCATTTGAAGAGTATTTAGCAAATTCTGCAAAAATACATTGATGTTACTTATTAAACCTAGCTGTTCCAGTTTATGCACTATGTATACTAACGTGAAAAGTATTTTACTAACATTATATTCTTTTACTTTTATAGCATCTTGTTCGATTTGACCTTCAAGTTTTCTCTTTTCTTCTTTAATTGTTTCAGATTCTGTTTGCCAGTTCTCCTTTTCACTAAAAAGAGCAAAATAACAAAAGACAATACATCAAACCTCCCAAAATGTTTCACCATGTCAAGAGCCAATTTAGACTAAGGAAATGTAATGTTTTCCCAACACAAAAGACATCTTAGCTATTCAGTGACACACAAGTTCAAATTTCACTCAGAAAGGAATGGCCTTCAATTACTAAATGCAGGGTAACAACATTATTTTACCAAATCATTCTCATTGTTCCTTGATTTATCACTCTAAAGAATTATATGTAATGGATTATTCCAACTCTCCATAAGTAAGCTAAATCTACACGTATGTAAGAAAATGAAACAGGGTTCACAGCTTGGTTCACAGACCAATAGGCTCTTAGCAAAAGTATGTAACAACTGTCTTTTAAGAGGTCAAAGCTTAACCAAAAGAATGACTCTTAAATCAGTCAAAATCAAAAGCTGAATCTTGTATTTTAATGATATTAGACAAGGATCAGGAAATTAACATTACCCTAACTTAACTGGAAATCAAGTCTCGACTTCTAACCTTGGTCTTCAATCTGAATAGTGACTACTTACAAAATATTCAGAATACAATATTAGAAATCCTGAGGTTTAAAAGTAAAAAGACACAAAATTTCAGTTACAGAGTAAGTTCATGAGCTCTATTGTACATCATGGTGAAAAAGTTAACAAGAATACAGTTTTTACTTGCTAAATAGATTTGAAATGTTCTCTCCACCAAAAATAAAAAAGAAGAAAAAAGCCTGAGATGATAGACATGTTAAATGTCTTTAGCCACTCAGTGACTTCCACTTACATCAAACATCGTGTTATATTCCATAAACACGGAAAACTGTATCTTGTCAGTGAGACAGGAAAATATACTGACGAGTGTATTTCTTAAAAAGGTATGCAAGAGACTGTTGCGTACACAAGAGACAATCTAAAACTACTTTTACTCTACCTGACATAAACCAATCACGGCAACATCATTTTTTGTCACTGAATTGTGCCCTGGGTATGTGACCTAACTGGCTAATGAACCAGAGTGAAAGCTAGCCAGTGAAAATGTCTCCAGAAAAATTCTTATGTACAAATTAAAAATTATATGGAAAAAATGTTCTTCACTAAGTATGGCTGTCTTCCCTCAACTTCTACTGCACTTTATATAAACACCATAGGCGCTAATAATACATAAAGATGCCAGCTTTAGGTCTGTTAGATCATACTTAAATCATCTTAAATTTTTCATGTCAATTTATGACGCATTCTAATTCTTAGTAAGGAAATCATTTTATTGCTATGATGGCAGAGATAAGAAATACGCTATACCCTGTGAACATATATAATGGCAGCAATGATGAGTGATGCTAAACAATGACATCTGCAAAGGATTCATGCGTCGCTGACATACATTCATCTTAGTATTTTCATGTAATGATTCACTTAAATTTATAACAACCCTGTGAAAAAAGTATCAGAATTTTACAGAAAGGAAACTAAGATAGGTAGAGCAACTGTTTTTCTCATTAGCAAATGTTAAAGGCTAATTTAACACCAGGTAAAACAATCTCAGAACAAAGATGAGCTTGTTTCTAAATCTGAGTCATTCTTTTGGTTAAACTTTGATCTCTTAAAAGACAGTTGTTAATACTTTTGCTAAGAATCTATTGGTCTGTGAACCAAGCTTCAAACCATTTCATTTTCTTACATACGTGTAGATTTTTAACAATAGTTACCAAGGGAGAGGGGTGGCAGCAGGCAGGAATGAAGGGAAAACCAAAATAATTAATTTTTATGTCAATTTTACTATGAATAAGAATATATTAAACTTGTCTAGCTTTGTTAATACTCATACCTCAGATATTCTTTATATAATAAGCTTTGTTGGTGACGAATTACTGCAAATTTTCTGTTATAGTCTTCAAGGGAATCTTCTAAATTCTTTAATTTCTTTTCTTTATTTTCTAGCTCCTAAAAATTAGTTTAGAAATAAGAATTAAAAACATCAGAATACCTTGTGAGTTTGAAGCATAAATTTGTATCTTAAGAAAATTATATATATATATTATATATATATATATATATATATTATATATATATGACTCACCAAGTACATAAGCAGCAGAACTTGCATATTTTCAATTAATTAACTTATTTTTGCAGTAAAGGGGATAAACTCAGGGTCTACACACTGAACTACATGCCTAGCTCCCCCTTTTTACTTTGATACAGGATCTTACTAAACCACTAGGCTGCTCAAGATGGTTTGAACTTGATTCTCAGCTTCTTAGAGTACTGGGATTGCAAGTGCCTGCCACTATGCCCAGCTTAAATGAATTACTTTTAAGTAACATATGAAAACGCTAGAAAATTGTATATATTAATAGAATATCACATGATAACTGAATATATTTTGAAATTTTTAGAAGGAGGCATATGGAAGGAAGCAATACGTATAAAAAGAGGATGATTAACAAAAGTAGAAGTACTTTTATCAAATACAATGGCTACAATAAGCATGAGAATAAACAAATCAGACAAAATAAACCATATAGTCACCTCCAATAATATTTATATTATTTTGTAGACATATACTCTGATACCATTATGCTAATTACATTTTAAAGATGAAGAAACTGAGACTTTAAAAGAGCATACAACTAATTAAACATCAAAAGCCCATTAGTATTACGTTTATCGATGCTCTCCCAAGCACACATACTAGGTGAAGNAAGTGCCAGCACTTTGCAGAAATTCAGATCTAACAGCAGAGGTCAGATATGTCTGAGTCTATGTGTTTCTATCATTGTACACTGCTATAAGATTGAGACTTAAAGATGTGTTTTGTCACTATGGACAGTGTTGCAGACTCCCAATCAGTGTTGTCTAATCTATCACAATGTTTTCCTTATTTGAAAAAGCAAAGTATTTTCTCAAATGATAATGGTGTATTAACATTGGTTATTAATAGTCTGTATATTGCAGAACAATAAATCATAGTGCTATAAATTAAAAAGTAATAAAATCAATGATATCACATGAATTATCAAGTAGATCTGATAAATAAAGTTATCCTCACCTTATTGGGGAAATATACAAATTCCAATATTTGAGAAAACACTAATGTCATTTCTAAATGTAAAGGCAAATAATTGACAATTATAACTCAAATAGTTCACTAATGGTTAATCTAGCTGAAGGCAACAGAGATGCTTCTAATCAAAACACATATTTTCATTGTTTATGAAAAATTTTTCTAATTATATTTCTTTTTTCTTATGTATTTAGGACAGTGCCTACAGGGTTTCACTATGTAGATTGGATTCATAGTGATTCTCCAGTTTTCAGCCTCCCAAGCACTGGGATTACAGGCGCTCACCATCATGCCCAGTCTCAATGGCTGTTTCAGCGTGTCCCAGGGCAGGGCCAGCAGGCACGCAGGAGACCTAACCCCAGCCACTGCACTCTGCCTAAGCAGGTGCTTTAGTCCACTGAGCTATCTGACTTGCCCTTCTGACTATATTTCTACAGTTAGATGCTACAGGCATTCAAACTTCAAATGAAATAACAAAAAGTATCAGGCCAGACACACACGAGTATGGCCTGTAAGCACACAGCCCTGACAGGTAATAATAATGCCCCTAAAGATCATTAATGCAATCATTTAACATTATTTTATGGTTTCTACCAACATTTTCCAAGACTTCATTATGCAGTGCAGAGGCTGGACAATGTAGGTGACAGCTGGAAGGCTGTGTAGGGAGGAAAGTGTAGAGTTCAGAGCTATTTCCACTTTCTGTGGCCACCACAGTTACTCAAATCATAACCTGTATTTTTCAGACCTTACACGTTTGTGTGGCTTTGCAAGTAAAATGCAATGATTACCCACAATCATATTTTACCCCACTTACATGGGTGTGTGCCTGTGAAGATGGGCAGATATTCATATGACACAGACAGGGAAATTTTAAAAAATTTTCTTAATCATCAAACTTAAGACTTATACTATTTTATAAAATTATTTAGTAGTTACATAAACACTTGTGTCTTGTCTACATGAACTGTATCATATATCTTGTAAGCAGCCCAGGATAACTCATCTTCACTTGACACAGCTAGGCAAGACACAAGGCTGGATGGTCATGCGGGAGGCTATTCACAGTGCTCATGATGTAACAGCAAACTGAGGGGGAAAGGCAAGTTGCGCAAGAGTACACTTTCCAACTTCTAATGGATTAACTAATAATTTATAGGTCTACAGGATGTTCAGGGTCTCACTACTAGATCAGACTTGGGGCCAGGGAGATGGCTCAGTGGAATAAGCACTCCCTTGTCAAGAGCAAGGGGCTGAGTTCAATCCCAGTTCTGCCAAAAAAGAAAAAGAAACTACTAGATTGGACTCAGTGATCCACCTGTTTACAGCCTCCCAAAAGATGGAATTATAGGCTCGTGCCACCACGCCCAGTCTCATTTCTTCTCAGCATGCCCCAGGGGCGGGGCCTGCAAGGCAGGCCTGGGGTTTGAACCCCCAGCCTCTACATCTGTTGCAAGTGCTTTAATACACTGAGCTATTTGGCTGCCCCTTTAGAAGCTTTTCTTATTGCTAATACACAAAAGGAAACAACTCTAATCAAGACACTAAAAGTTATTGTATCAGACTTTAGGATTTTAGTTTCTTTATTGTTCCTTTTCTAACCAATAATAAAAAACAAGTACTCATAAAAGCCTCAAGTTTATTTCTCTATGGGTGCAACTAGAGATCATATTCCTAAGTGAAATAAATCACACTGACATGTTTAAACCCTGTATTGTCTCTCTAGTGCAAGAGACTGACGAGTAAATTAAATCTGAAAGGTACAATAGATATTGTTATAGGGAAAGAAACTGCTAGAGAAAGGAGAAAAGAAAGAAGCCAGATAAAAAGGATAGCTAAGGCAATTATGCTACTAATTTCTACTGGCTTATTGAGAGGAACAGTTAATGCTTAATCTTTTTTCTGACCAATTTTACATGCTTGTATCTGTTAATCTGAACAATTACTTTGAACATAAAAATATGTAATATAACAACATAACAATAGTTGATTTCTTACCATACATTGTTTTAAAATTCTGTGTTTTTAATTTCTTTTTTAACCCCTTTTACAAAAAAAAAAGATTTTAAAAAGTACTCACAGTAAGATGCTCACTGCTTTTTCTATATGCCAATATTTAATATAAAAAAGTGAACATGCTACAAATTTAGATAAATGTTTAATTACCAGATATATGAAAGCAAAATTGGAAAAACAAATTGTAAGAAGTTAAGAAGAGTTCCCTGGGCCCGCTGTGCTGGCCCCACCCCTGGGGCATGCTGAGAAGGTGATTTGAGACTGCGTGGAGGTCCACACCTGTAATCCCAGCTCTTGGGAGGCTGTAAACAGGCAGGTCATTAAGAGTCTGATCTAGTAGTGAGACCCTGAACACCCTGTACACCCTTCCCTAAAACAGAAAAAAAAAAGACATTAAGAAGAGTGATAAAAGAAAAAATAAGAAAAACACCCCCAAAACTTAAGCATTAACTCCGCCTTTCCACAGACCAGCAGAGATCCAATCTAAACAACTAAGTTGCAGACAATACTATGCAACATAACAAATACTGTCAAATTCGTATTTTATTTAGTGAAACTCTAATTTCTAATTTTTTTACTGCTATTTTGTATTCTCTTTAAAAAATTTAAAAAGTATATATAAAACCTAATTTAGATAAATGGAATAAATTGCC
>NDGM011059948.1:0-14168 GCA_002564305.1 Octomys mimax
CTTATGGAAAACCCACTACTATTATGGACTACTGGACTATATTGGAATATTTTGCTAAATTTACACACCTATAATATTTAAATTACAGTTTAATACCCTTCTCTAACCAAAGTAAACAAAAAGGGATACAAATGAACGACCATTTTGTATCTGTATATTCAAAATAGTTAGGATAGACATGCAGCTACATTCTCTTAATTCAATGAATAGGAAGATTTGTTCTAATAGTGTTTGTAAACAGAATATCATGTCTGCATCTTGTACAATGAATAACCACTGAGACAACAATATACAATGTATTAATTATTGAAACTGTCCTACTAATCAAATTTGAAACTGTCTCATTCCTATTTGTTTCTCAATAAAATTATTGAAAAAAATAAAAATTAAAAAAAAAAACAGAAAAAAAATCCAATTCTTTATCCAGGGAATTAAAATTGTGTATATGGCACTCTTCGGTTAGTATCTGGGGCCTTCTCAGCATGTATTTTCTGAGAATACTTGCCCAGACCTGGGTAAAAGTGTGGTTTCTGTTCTCATGCTGCTGTTGTCTATCCTCTCCTTTGGGTTCCAGGGAGTGACACATTTCTTTCTACAACCTGTGCTGTTCTGCAGTGAACACTGCATTTGTTGCTTAGTGATAGAAAACCCCTGGCTTTGGTGTTAGGCAAGGGAGCTCCTGGCTCTGTATTGTTCCTCACATTCTGTGATGAGGAGAATAATATGGGCCTCAGTATTTGCTTGAGGGCTGAATGAATTAATGCCTGAGAGCTCACTGCCACAGTGTCTGATATGCTGTAGAGTTTTTATCAGTAGTATCTGCATCTCCATCTGATCATGATCCTAATTGCATAATAGTTTTGATCTCCTATATAGGACATATTCAAAGATCATATTTTATATAATAAAGTCTTAATTCATTTTAAGGAATAAAGTTACTTCTCCTAATAATACTTTTGAAAGATTGTATCTATTTAATACAGGACCTCGCTATGTGTCTCTGACTCGCAGTGATCCTCCTGTCTGAGGCTCCCTAGTGCTGGGATTATAGGCGTGCTCCACCATGCTTGGTTCCGGTGGCAGGCACTGCACGCCAGGGGTTCCCAGATCAGCATGGCATGTGGTACTGGGGCATCAAAGCCAGATCCTTGCACTTGGCAGGGAGGCACTTAGACTACTGAGCTATCTCCCCAGCTGTAATAGTATTTTATTAGGATGATTAATAACAATTACTTCTTATTCACAAATACTTTCCAAGCTAACATTGAAATCTTCAGCAATTTCTTTTGTTAATGCTTTATATGTTTCTTCTTTTTCAGATTCTTCAGAGATATGCTTTTCTGTAGTGGTACACTGGAGTTAGTCTTCTTTTTTTCAGAAAGAACAATTTTTAGCCTGCACCTATTCTTCAAGTGAACACTCTCATGTCCAACCATGACTGGTTTATGTCTCCACTGCATCTCAAAGACACAACATTATGCATTTTAAGCATTTTGTAGCTATAATAAAATAGTCCGCACTTGCAGATTGTTTATTTTTTAGCTCTGTTCTTTCCTTCTTTTAAGTTTTTGTGCCTTTTGTTTTTCAAATACAAAGTAGTAAAATACCAGAGACAGATACTAGTGCAAAGAAACCAATAGTTCTTTCTTTGTCATTTCTAAGAGGCAGTATTACTTTACTGGGACAGTGGAGTTTTGGTACTAGATATTTCTGGCAATTATACTGCTAGAGTCTCCCTGGGGAAAGATGGCTATTTTATAAGGATGATACTTCTAACTATAGCAAAGGAATAACTAAAGTCTTTCTCTAGACATGATTGATGATCGTCTTTCAAGGAGTAACCCAAATTACCAGTGAGAAAGACAAAATATCTGGCTTCTCTAGCTGCTGTGGGTGGATCAGCAAAGAACTTCAGAGGACACATGCTTATAAGCTGTTCGTTCTTATGCAGCAATAAAGTCAAACATTTTAGCTTCTTTCCCCCAAAGTAAGTAAAAGAGACATTTCAAAAATTTTACAGTGAAACAGGACTTTTCTATAGGGAAGCAGCAGGTGAGCTGAAAGTGTAGTGATGATGTGTCAAGAGTTGATAAACTGACTACATTTCCTGCTGTACGCATCAACTGAATGCCCGTGTTCAGGGTCTATACATAAGCCAGTTTGCATAATAGCATGATGTCATTTGTTGTATTTACCTTAGACACAACTTAGTATGGACACTAAATCATCAAAGAAAATATTTTACAAGTTCTTTTGTCTTGCTGTGAAAGATTTTCTTGTTCAGTAATTCCTATTCTTATAAAAATAGGTTATTATATTCAGAAAGAGTGTCTTTTAGATGTATGCAAACATGTGTCATTTGAACGTTTGATTTGATTTTTTAATCTCTTTACATTGTAGTTCTTGTACCACCAATCCAAGACCTGCGTTGTTTAGTAATAAATTTATTTCACGTGAAACAGTAATCACTTGATGCTGGGCATGTTGAGCCACAACTAATCCCACAATTCTGGGAGGCTGAGGCAGGAGGATTTCAAATTTGATCCCAGACTAGGCAATTTAGCAACTTGGAAAACATTTTCTCATACTGAACAATAAGGTCTGGGGATGTGACTCATTGAAAAATCCCTGCATCCAATCTCCTGATCCCCCCCAAAGCATCGAACATTTGGACCTCTCTTTTATTATTATTGATTAATATAAGCATACGTTCAATCTTGGCTCTTTTCATAATTATGTTGCAACACTTTGCAAAAGGGACAATGGGTATGTGGAGCACATGCTATCGTCTAAAGAAGACCCGAGTAGAAAAAAAAAAAAAACACAAAAAAATGCCTGGTTGATTTAATCCTAAAGAGGATGCTACATGTAACTTAAAAAAATTATGTGCGTTTGATCCTCAGTAAATTTTTATTTTTTAACTATAAGAATATGCTTATACCATATTGGTTTAAAACTATAATTAGACTATCAATACATCACATTTTTGCTGATAAGCCACAGTTTCATAATTCTTACCATATTCCAAGCAGAGTTAAAACTTGGTATCACTAGGAGCTGGTTCCAGGAACTAAGCAAACATCAAAATCTGTGCGTCCTTAAGTCCCTTATGTAAAATTGCATAGTATTTGCATAAATACTATGCATATTTCCCTCTTTCCAGATTACTTACAATGCTTGATACAGTCTAAATGTTTTGTGAATAGTAGGTATTCTATAAATTTTAAGGAATAATGGCAAAACAATGATCTACATGGTGAGTATGAATGAATAAAAATTTCCTTGCATAGCTGGTTGAATGGTTAGATTCAGAGTCCACACATACCACAGGCTGCTTGTCTTAACTCTTATGAGTATGTAATTTAAGTATTTTTTTAGATAGCAAATATCAACTCTTTAATGGAAATAAGAACCCTAAGAGGTAGCAAATTTTATTTTACAGAGGAAAAACTGAGATTTCCACTAGTGAAGGGATTTGTTAAGTAGAAGGTAGCTGCAGGAATCTAATCCAGTCCATCTGGCTGCAGCCTTGGGTCCTAGCCACTCAGTTATGCTGCTGGTCTATTATGGTAGGCTGCTATACATGTCTGGGAACCAGATTAGAAAGATGTTGGCTCAATCTGGCATCAGGTGCTTCTTAGTTAAGATGAGATCATTTTTAGCTCTCTGAATTAATGCAAAAGGCAGGCTTTCTTTCTCTCAAAACTTATCCAACCTTGAAGCAATATATTCCATAATATAGGAAAGGGGCTGAACCTAGAACCTTCATGTTTCTTAATTAATCACCAGATGGGATATTTTTACTAATTTGAGTTGTGCATCTTTATACCTTTTAGGTATTGTGGGTTTTATTTTCTTCCTGTTTGTTGGATCATTCAGCATTCTCATTATGGTTTAAGAATTATTTAAAAACAAAGCTGCAGCTGTGTCTCATGCACTGATTCACAATGCGCTCTGTGTTCTTCTGTTGCTGGACTGGGCAGCTATCCTCTGATAGCTCCTTTTGTTTTGAAAAATCACAGTGTTCTCTGCACTTTTCAGCAGGCCCTGTTGCAGGGGCAGTGCAGACCTGTCCTTCTCTCCCAATGACCTTGTGTCTGGACTTTACTAAGTGACTGAGAAATGCATTTTAAATAGGTCATTAATGAAGAGTAATGGCTGCCTCTAACATTTACATTTTATTATGTCAGACCAGAAAAGCCTGTGGTGAAGAGTCAAAGGGGAGATAGTATTCAAAAATGTTTGATGGTGATTGTTGAAATTTTCATATTTGAATCACCAAGAAGAAGTGTTCAAACACCTTGCTGATTCCCCTTCTTTGAGTTAATTTTTATAAAATTCCCAGACGCTGCTGCTCCTTGATTGGAGAATTTCACAGCACGAATCTCTGACCCAGAGCCCCGGCATTATCAGGGCATATAATAGGACCAGTACCTCCTGTTACTGCTGCTTTATCATTCAAAAAGAGTAGTCTGTCACATTATTTTTATCTTGTTGCAAAGGCAAAATTTGAATTTTCCAAATATGCATTCTTGTTGGTTAGTTAATATGTGTACCTATTTATAAGGATTGATGTAATCTTTTGATTCATGGAATTATTATTTTAATGATAAAATCAGGGTAATTAGTGTATCTACCACCTTAATTTTTTTATTATTTCTTTGTGTTGGACAAGTTCAAAGTCCTCTCTTCTCTTTTAAGATACACGATTTGTTGTTGCTGTTGTATTTTCTATTTTGTGTCAGCAAACACCAGAATGTGTCCCTTCTATCAAACAATAAGGTGGCTCCTGTGGACCAATGTCTCTTCACCCTTTTTCCTCTTCTTATGCCAGCTCTGGTAAGTACCGTTCTGCTCTATTCTATGGCATCAACAGTTTTAGTCTCCATCTGAGGGAGATCATGCAGTGTTTACCTTCCTGTGCCTGACTTATTTCACTGAACAGAAATACACTAAGAGGAAGAGAAAATTAAGCTTCAGGAGTGGGAAGAAGTGAGTCAGAGGTGAAATGGTGGAAAATGATGTCTTAGGGGTCCTGAGAAGTTCACAGGTTTAGCATGAATTCACTAAGTAGGAGTTTTGCAGGAAGTGGAAAAGGGTACTTTTGAGTTCTACTTCATTATTGTGTTTTTATATAGAAGACAAAATAGTATGTGCCAGAATAGAGAAAAATAAAGTAGGAGGGATGATAATGTTCAGTCAAGCCACAGTGATGTTTTGATCATAAAAGAATTCTGCTATCATTTCTATATTGAATAGAATCTCAGAATATATATTAATTTGCTTTCTTTCTGTTATCTTTAAAAACACTATTAATTAAATGGTTGAATTTTGTCAAATTTTAGTCTAAATGCATATTATCTGCTCCATAAATGAGGCTGACTTCCACTCTGTCAAGCAGCATGGTGGATTTTGGGACAGTACTCATAATATTTCAAATGAATCTTTCGTACTGAGCATCTAGAAGAATCCTTGAACCAGGGTAGCTGCTCACTACACAAAATAAAAGAATGCAGCCAACCATTTAAAAGAGCATGCAGCAAAATTCTTCATGGAAGCACATTTAGGAGAAGTATTCCTAAAATAACATTTCTTTTCTTGGCTATAATGGATTGGAGTAACACCATGCCATGCTACACTTCATGGAAGGCTGAAGGCCCCTTGTCAGTGGCACAGTTTATAATGGTAGGCCACTCTAACAAGCTGGTGCTTAGATAATACCTGTATCCAGCCTCAGTGAACGTCTGCATAAATTGGCTTACTCTTGAAGGTGGATTCCCTGAGTAGGAACTAAATTCCTGCTTATGTATTGAGGCAGTTGCTTATGTACCATTTCAAATACTAAGCTAACCTTTTCAAAATGTCAGCACACTGACTTTACCATCTTTACAATCACCAGCAATTTACATTTATTCAGTAGCTTCACAGCTTGAGTACTATGTAAGTTTCTTTTATTCTCTGAGAATCTATATTCCAAAGAAGAGCCATCCACTTTGTATTTAGGACAGTGAAAAATAAGTGGCAAATCTATCTGTGCACACATTCCAATCTGTCTTTGAACAGGCTTCTCACCTTGAGATAGGAGAATTCTGTCATTTTGTTGATCATTCACTCTTTCAAAATGACTGTCTACCCATAAGTTAATTGCAAGCATGGGGAAGTTGACGTTGATCGAAGATGGTTTATGTGTGGATGTGTGTGTGTTTCCAAATTCATATTGTGGGGGCCGGCAAGATGGCTCAGTGGTCATAGCAACTGCTTAAGCAAGCTTAGGCTGACACAGGGGACCATGGTTAGATCCCCGACACCACCTTATGTGCCAACCCCACCCATAGGGTAGGCTGAGCCACCCCCTAAAAAAAAAAAAAGCCACAATTCAAATAGTGAAAATAGAAAGTTCCTCACATAGATTATTGGATGAAAGAAAGCCAATAATAAGGAAAAGTATATAGAACCTGGACATGTAATTAATGTGTGCTGAATCATGCTGGTATGGACATTTGATTTATAATTGCATAAATGTTGGAAAGTTAAATTATATTGTTATTCAGGCAGAAATTCATTAAATAGACATTACTAGTTTTAAAAAAAATCTCAGTTTCATACAGTGTTCAGTTTTATAGAAGCTTTGGAAGTTTTTGAATCATTAAGTGCCCTAAATTAAAAAAATGTAATTATATTTTGTTGTTGTTTTTTTGAGATGGGGTCTCAATGTAAAGGTCTGGCTACCCCTCAGCTCATGAGGTAGCTTAGGATAGCCTCAAACTTATGGTAATCTTCCTGCTTCAGCCTCCCAAGTGCTGGAATTATACATGTGCCCCACTGTACCCAACTATAATAACAACTGTCCTTATGAGATGTCTTCAAAAATTTTGCAATAGTTGTAAGTCTGGTATTTATAATACATTCATGTTATTATGTCAAATGGGATATAATACTGGTTTTATTACCTTGATTTGAGAGCAGAGTTCACTGGGCAGTGTTCTGAGTTGGGAGGGCTCATTTATTTCTACCTCGACACAAGATTCCGATTTGATGGGGCTGGCATAGCATGAGGTACCAGGGATCGAATCCGAGTCCTTGTGCTTGCCAGGCAGGCACTTAGACCACAGAGCTATCTCCCCAGCCCTAAATTTGATTTAGGGCACAGTCAGACCTCACAGCTAGGCTGATGCACTATCATGCTCTGTTTCTACTCATCCCCAAATACTCTAGATCTAGCCTTTAACACACTGACTGTTAGATAAAAGTGGAACAGTATGTCTTTAAGTAAGTCCTTCTGCTCCTACAGGGTTTCTGACAGTACTGCTGCTGACTTCATTAGATTGATTACTGCAGCAGTCTACAAAGGAAAAACGGCCAAGTCACGGAACCACTGTGCCTTGGTGCTGGCTGCTCCTCCCTGTGCTCTGACAAACATTTCATGGGTGCTACAACTGGTTAATTTTATAAAGCTGATTTAGTTATTTGGCTCATTCTTTGTAACTGCCTTTAAACTTTAATATATCGATTAGTGAAACACTACCAAAAGGTAACTACTTAGGTGTTAATATATTCTACAAGGCTGTCTACAAAATGTGTACATTCAAACTTTGCCTTAAGAACAATGGGCAAAGATGTTCTTTAATCATGTTGCAAGGTAATTAGCAACAGAGGAATGGCTTGTTTACTTGAACATTTTACTTAAACTAAAAAAACCAAAAAAAATGCAGCAGAAATCAGTGTAGACTCTGTAGGCCATGAGAATATCAGTCTGATTTCTAGGAGAATATACACCTTTGTAGGTTTAAAGGGGAGGCTTCGTAAAAATGCCAAGCAATCCACAAACAAATATCTAGATTTTTCCAAGATTGATTATTTTCTAACTTTGCAGATAGAAAAATTCATTTTAAATTAGTTGAGCTTTAACTAGAAATATTCTGGTCCTAATTTAAATGGTTCTGAATTCCCTTATACTTTTCTTTGATTTTTTATGAACCTTTGTGATATCATAGACTTTATTGCCTTTACTTAATTAGCTTATTTAAAATATTTTGCTGTTGAAACTAAGGAGTGTTATAAATCAAATTCTTAATGATGATTCTTATATAAACTTGTTTATTATTCAACTATAAGAAAAATATAAAATAATGGTCTTTCTGTTTACCTCCTTATTTAAATATAAAGGACTAGAATATTAAGTTGTATTAAGATTAAGTCCATTCGTGCTCAATTCTTAAAATGTCAATTTTGGCTCCACAAAACGTAACCAGTCTTTCTTCTCCCAAAACATGGCATAGATACTGGAGTATTTTATAGAGATGATTCAAATCCCATTGACCCGGCGGACCCAAATAGAAAGAAGAGACTACAGGAATGTTGTTCTCTTTGAAAAAACTGCCCAAAGAAGCATCTTGTACACACACACACACACACACACACACACACACACACACATACACATTCACAGGGGTGGAGGGAGTGGCAGGGTGAGGTGAGAGAGAAGGAGGAGGAGGGGAAGGAGAAGAGGAAAAGAGAGAAGGGAAGGAGTACAGGAAAAGAGAGAAGAGAAGGGAGAGCACAAAGGAGAGGAGAGGAGAATAGAGGAAAAGAGATGAAAAGAAAAGAGAGGAGAAAGGAGGAGAGGAGAGGAACTGTAGGAACCCAGAAAGTTCTCTTCCTTCCTTTTTATAAAATTGTTCCTAAGATATCTTTAAAATGTAGCAGAAAATGCATCCCCCCCCCCAGCCACCATACTTCAGTTTCTTAGTTGCCCAGGTAATAGTTACTGTTCCAGTTCAGGTTGCTCCTATTTCTTAGAAATGGCTGGTTACTGTGATGCACAACTGGTCACTATGATGTGCACTGTATCAACCCATTGCCAACTCACAAGCCATTCTACTTCTGTACTTCCTGCTTACTTATTCCACATTAAACCCTGGACCATTAGAGATCATGGCCTGATATTCTCAGAATGATCTAGATCAGTATCCATGGACATAAATAAATCTTCCTCCAAATACTGGGCATCATTTCAGTTTTCCTACTTGCTGTTGCATCTGGTATGTTGGCCCAGCATGTGCTGACCTTCTGGCACCAGTCACTGCCTTGATGATGAAGTAGGACCTCTCCAGATCCTGATGTGAATGCACACCCTCAAGATCTCCTATATCCTGTCAGAGGTCTGGAGGAGGATTCTGGATTCCCACTTGAGCAGCTCAGATCAGACACCAAAGGGAGGACACTGCCTGTCTTTCTCTGTCTGCCTCATTCCTGTAAAACCTCCTGGGGTACCCTAGTTAGTCTGTCTGCTAGTCTTGTTCAGTTCCATAAGAAGGGGAGTCTGATCAACTTCTGTTAGTCAGGACAACTTTCAAAGGAGTAGGGTTGAAATGTTTAAGCTCTGAGTCCCTGATGAGCAAATGTATGAGTTGGCAGAGCAGACAGCATGAGCAATAGGCTGCTCCATCTGTGCACTGACATAAGGGAAGAATTGGTTACAGTGGCTGATTGAGTCCTCACCTGTGCCTTTGTGGCAGTGGACATAAGGGAGGTCCCATACTCTCCTTAGCTAAGTCATGCCTAAGTCCCCTCAAGGGGCACAGCCAGGAAGTCATTTAAAGGGTCTCTTTCTGAGGGCAACTCACCTTTTGTACTTTAAACTCTGACTGTTCCTGAGAAGAAGGTGATGCATGTATCAGCCTGAGTCAGATAACTACAATCCTGAAATTCTGAAAACTCTCCTCCAAGAAGTGTGAAATAAAGACTCTGCTCTGGGCCTGGCTATCAACCATGCCACCTCACTGCTGTCAATCGTCACAGGAAACACAACCAGGCATCCATCTGCATACCAACTTGATAGATTGTTAATCACCTTGGGCAAGATCTCCACATTGTCAACAACACAGCCCTCAGTTTGCACTGTGTGGTTCTGAGTCCATATGCCTTTTTTGGACTGCTTGAGATTTAAAAGTTACCTTTCTCTGCTTGCAAGTTGCTCCCATAACCCCCTTGAAAAATCCTGAGACAAAATGCTAGCTCACTTGGACTCAATTACCATAAGGGGTGAAGAACACTCTTACTATTTTCTGGGAGGCTCTGACAACAGATTTGGACAGCTCCTTTACTCTGAGGTTTCTCGGTCCCATCCAACTCTGTCACAGCCCCTTGACAAAAAGTCTATAGACTATGAAACTGTTAAATTTCACCTCTTCTACTGTAAAGCCAGTTCAAGACCTTTGAGCTGCCAATATCACCACAATTGCCATCAATATACACTATATTAGTCTTCTGCCGCCCACAGCCTACTGGCACACCTGCCTGGACCTAAGTGCCTTCTTCTGCCTTCGCCTGGCTCCTGTCAGCTAGCCCCTCTTTTTCTTTAAATGTGAAGACACCACTTCTGGCCTCGAAAACCAACTGACCTGGATTCAACTTCTGAGAGGTTCAAAAACTTGTTTCTTCTTTATAAAATTAATTCTGATTCAGGACACACTAGCTGCCTGCTGGAAATACACAAAATTTCTGCTATAATATCTGATAGAAACTGGTTATAAGAAAGAAACTCCACAAGTATTTTGGAGCTGCTGGCTACTATTGAATCTGGATCATTAAGTTCACAAAACCAATGTTGCTTACTAAGACTGTCGGCCCCTAGGAGTGCCCAGGGGCCTACTATACAAATATTTGGATCCAGTAGCTAAGGACTGCTTTCCTTTTTGTCTCTGCATTCTGATAGCCACTGTCATTCTTGTTTTTATGAGCAGAATATATTTATTGGGGAAAGAATGCTTCTGTCCAAGAGAGGGACAGAAGAGGGGCCTGAGTGGGTTGTCTCCCAGGAATCTGTCTCTTCCAGGGACTTTTATAGAGGCTAAGGTGGTGGAGAACATAGGAACTTGCTTAGGTGGGCATGAGGTAGGACAAAACTATGGTCAACCAATGAGATTATAAGCACCACTGCTCAGGTAAAATTGTTTAAAATTGGGATCAAAGGGGGAAGCAAGTCATGGAGCAAGCAGGCAAGAATACAGGACAGAGTCTTTTCCTGTTGGGGGTTGGGTTAGTGACTCTTTAGGGCTCTATCAAGGTGACTGATACCAATTTAGAATATCAATCCCAGGGTTGGCCAAATAGCTTAGAAGATTATAGCACCTGCTTAGGCAGACACAGGGGTCTGGGGTTCTATCCCTGGGTCTGCCGTACTGACCCCACCCCCGGCGTGCACTGAGAGGGCAATTGAGACTGGGTGTGGTGGTGCGCACCTATGATCTCAGCAATTGGGAGGCTGTAAACAGGAGGATCACTATGAATCTGATCTATGTAGTGAGATCTTGTAGACCCTGTACTAAATACAAAAGACAAAACAACAACAAAAAAACCCCAACCAAACAAAAAAACAATATCAGTCCCTGATGCCTATCCCTAGGAAAGTATGTGGCTGTATTTGTTTCCTCCTTTGTCTTGAGTACTGGTCCATATGGGAGTGTCTGTCTCCCCCAAAGTTGCAAAATGACCTTGTCTTTCATCTTTTCTCCTTGAGAGCTTAGCCCTGTCCCACCACCCATAATATTTCTTATCTAATTCAGCTGCCTAAAACATCCTCCCCCCACTCCATACTGCCATGAGGGAACCATGAGTGTTGACCGCTCTGGCTTTTTCAGGCTGAAAAGGGTCATAGTTGTTGACTAGCAGTCAGAGATACTCTCCAGAGGTTCTATCTAAAGGCCCTCAATAGATACCAGGCACTTTTATCTTTGGTAGGTGGAATAGCTTTATGTTTCTGCCACTGTCATTCTGATCAAGAAAGCTGACAAGCTCATCTTCAGCCAGGAACTCACTGTGTAGGTGCCACATGCTGTATTGGTGCTCAACCCAGCAATAACTAACCTGTTCTAACCTTTTGATGGATGCTGAGTACACCCTGTTTACAGATGTAAGTAACTCTAGTAGGACTATGTATGGTCAGGTTAGATATGCTGTGGTTACCTTGAACAAAGTTATTTTAGCTAAACCTGCACTCAATCAGGTCCAGAGGCTTAAGCCCTCCCCCACACCTCCAGGGTTCTGATTGATACATCAACCCCAATTAGAAAAAAATCTTTATCTAGTACTCCTATAAGATCCATCTTAATCAGAGCCAGACCTATCCCACTGTATGTTCTGAAAGCTCAAGCTGCTGTGCTGGCACCTGTCCCCCTGCAGCCAGCTCAGGCTTAGCATCTGTGTCAGTGGCCCTGACCTTCCATTCCCTATGTACACTGCTAAGAAGGTTATAGAGTATGGCTATGGAATCATCCCTAGATATGGCCTGCCCCTGAGAAACAGCATACAGGCCATAAAAAATACAACCCTACAGAAACAGCTTGCAAGTTGCTCCACAATAGTTTAACTAAAAGACCTGCTATACCTGTATGCACTCTCATACGCATCTATAACCCAGGTACATATTGACTGCCTCTACAAGTCTGAGAAAACCAACTGGAAAAATTTACCTGGGCCAGTCAGCTCACTCTGAAGAGACAACCCTCTCAAAGCCCTGCTCTTGTCTCTGTGGACACTGACTAGCCCACACATGGCTGGAGCCTGAAGACACTGTTCACAGGATACCTCTGTACATCTTCCCCTCACTTTTTGTGTCTTTTCAGGCTCCTTACACTAGTCCTTTCTTCCCTGATCCCTGATAGCTTTCTTTCCCCTTAAACTATATGGACAGTTTCCCCAAGAGAATAGAATGTCAATCAAACACTTCACCAAGGTTTCTGAGCATTAAGGGCACATTGGACACTGTCTTAGGTCAAAGTAACTCACTCATTCTCTTGTCAGAGAAATGTTACAGGACAGACCTAAATTATGTCTCTTCCTTAAAGCAATTTAGGGGAAAAACCCTCTATAGTAAGATAGTTTGGGGGAGCTCAGCTAAGGCCCACTCTGTGATTACTGACAACCCTAATGTTACTGCTCCTAGTTGGGCCTTGTCTCAGAAGATCACATATAATATAATCAGCAAAGATTTGCCTGGGAAATTAGAAAAGGGGAGGAAATGTAGCAGAAGATGCCCCTCCCAGCCAGTATACTTCAGTTTCTTAGTTGCCCATACAATAGTTACTGTTCCAGTTTCATTTGCTCCTGTCTCTTAAGAAAAGGCTGGTCACTGTGATGCACATTGTATAAATCAATCCCCAATTGACAAGCCATTCTCTTCTGTACACCCAGCATGCTTATCCCATATAAACCGTAGGCCACCAGAGATCAGGATCTGATATTCTTCTGAAAATGATGCCTCTCAGTGCCTAACTATGTAAATAAAGTCGCCTCCAAATCCTGGGTGTTGTTTTGGCCTTTCTGTTTGTATTGCAGGCTTGTTTGTATATTTTAAATGATTTGTACATTTAAAAGCTAAGTTTAGTATTTTAAAGTTTCTCTGTGCTTAACTCACGGAAAGGAATGTAATGACTTTTTTTCTGAAAAATCAGATATAAATTGATATATGTTGCAATTTTCCCTAGGAGCTTGGAACGTTTTTGTTTTATATACTACTTTATTGAAGTATAACAAATCTAACACTAAAATCAGGTTTTGAGCCAATGTCAGGTTTAAAGTTCATGAGACAAGCATGGTTTTACAACAGCAAACAGAAACAACAAAACAACACCCAGAATTTTTTTTTTTTTTGGATGGTACCAGAGATCAAACTCAAGAACACTTACTCTCCTGAGCTACCTTCCCAGCCCTGACACCCAGGATTTGGAGGCACATTTATTTATATCAGTGCGTACTGATTCCCAGAATATCAGGCTCTGATGTCTGGTTGTCTTGGGTTTTTATAGGATAAGCAAGCAAGAAGTACAAGGGCAGAATGGTTTGTTAGTTGGGGATGGGTTAATACACTGCATCATAGTGTTCAGCTGTGTATCACAGGCACTGGCCCTTTCTAAGACAGGAGCAACCAGAGCTGGAACAGGAACTATTACCTGGGTAACCAAGAAACTGAAGTATACTTGGTGGGGAGCCATTTCTTTTACAGGACATCAATTTTACTCAATTTGTTTTCACTGTTTCAAAAGAATGCATGAAAAAAAAAAAGAAAAAAAAATGAAAAAAAAAATAGCTCCTGATATTTCCAGTCCTATGGATCACCCACTACTATTATGGACTACTGGACTATATTGGAATATTTTGCAGAATTC
>NDGM011059960.1:0-10525 GCA_002564305.1 Octomys mimax
TTTTTTTTTTTTCCTGGCCACTGAGAAGAAACCACCTGCTGAACTTCGGAATGAGCGCTGATGCCTCCCTGTTCCTTCTCTGACCTCTTCTGCTCCCACGCAGGTTAATTATTTCCCACTACTCAAGTTTCAGCCTCTTGTCTGGGAGGAAAGAGCCCAGCAACGCCTGTACCAGCGCAGGGCCAAGGAACGCCAGTGGGATCGCCTTAGGAACACCCCCCTGCAGGTCTCTGCTCATGTGTGAGGAGGGAGAGAAGAGAGCCACAGGCCGAGTCGGGATGGACGCACCTCAGAGCATGGCAGGGCGGGGTGGGCTGGGGCAGACGCCCTCTATTCGAGGAGCATGCTCCCCTGAATGCTGATAATCTTTGCCTTCCTGTCTCACTGTTCATCTAACCCAGGATTGTAGCCCTGGCTGCACTTTAAAATATCCAGGCAGCCTTAAAAATAACAAGGTTTGGCCTTCACTACTTGTTTCTCCCCGGCCTATTTGATTCAGTAGGTCAAGAAGTACTAAACATGGGTTTCTTCTGCTTTTTCATCTCCCACCATGGACCCTAACCCGCAGCTACCCTGAGAGGCAGCCTCCTAACCAGACGAACTACCAAAAAGGCAGGGTGAAAAATCCCACATCATTGAGGAACTCTGGCATCAAATAATGCTTGGTGAAACCTGGTTGTATGAACAAATGTAATGAGAGCTGGAATCCATTCTCACAGCATCCTATTCCATTCCAGTTTATGGCTGCGTCTATGGGCAGGACAGTGGATACCCGAAGTCATTACTGCATTTACCAGTTTTACTAGCAAGGCTCTGCTCATCTTCCTTCATCCTCGAGTCCAGAGGACAGCCTGGTGAGGTCAGGTATGTATCATTTACCAAGGGCCTCTTCTGAGGAAGTCAATAGGTTTGCTAGACCATGTCAGGTAACCCTATCTTTTTCACGTCCTTGATTCCAGCATGGATTCAGGCTTTTACTCTGGCAGCCCCTCTACTCGGAGAAGAGCAGGGCCATGCTATGCTTCAGTCTTAGTCAAGACACAAAGCCCCACCATCCTGCAAGACCAGGTGCCCCTCCCTAGGGCACTTTGCCCCTTGGTAGGGAACATGTCCCCCACGGGTTTGCTGGCTAGCTTCTTCTTCTTCTTTTTTTTTTCCGGAACCGGGGATTGAACTCAGGCCCTTGCGCTTACCAGGGAAGCGCTTATTCCACTGAGCCATCTCCCCGGCCCTGCCTGCTAGCTTCTGCTGGATGTGGCCAATAGGGGGCACAGGGTCAGATCAGTGCGTAGGCAGAGAGCAGCTGGGCACTTGTGCCATGCAGCAGTTTGAGGCCGGATCCCTGATAGCCTGTAGGATCCCCATCCTGTGGGAGGTCCTGCCAGCTCTCACGAAACTCCAAAATCCCTCATGTCTTCCCCATCCTCTTGAGCACTGGAGCGGCCATCTCTTTGCCTGGACCAGCCCCTGGGCAAGGTCCCCTGGAGCGCAAATTCTCTCTGGAGCCCCAGTGCTCAGTGCCTTCCCCTTCCATCCTGCTGGGAGGAAGCCTTCCAGACTGTGTCTGGATCTTTTGGTAGTACTGGAGCTCAAACCTAGCCTCTCCTGCTGAGCCACAAGCCCTCTGCTGGGATTCTCGGTAGCCATACTCATTTTTCACCAGCCAGTTCTGCAGACAGGAGGCTGGAGGTGTATGTAACAATCCTCAGAGACCTAAACTCAAGGAAGACTCCCAAGTAGAGGCCGTGAAAGGCGTCTTTTCTACGTGAGCCCCCTAGAAGTTGTTGAAATACTCTTTCTACTATTGCATCGGTGTCTCTGATTCCATTTGGTGAAATGTGAGGTCAGGCTGAGTCTCCAATATTCCCCTTCAATCCATGGCTTCTCCTGGCATCACAGCGGGTGGATGGCCAGGATTCAGCCAGCGGAGGGAGGAAGTGCAGCTAGAGCGTGGGAAGCCACAGGGCCTCTGGGAGGGGCTCTGGGTGCAGCTCAGGGAGCTGGAGGGTGCAACTGGGACGGTTGGCTGATTTTTAAGCCATGCATCCCGGCTTCATGCAACAGGGGTGAGCCCTTGATATGCTGGGCTTTAGGATCAGGAAGTAAGTCAAGCAGAGATGGGGGGCAGCCAAACCACAGGTTCTCAAGTTCAGCAAGCCTTGGAACCAGCCGGGCTGTGAAAGCACAGACTGGTGAGGGCCACCCACAGTGCCTGACCCCGTGGCATAGGGTCTGGCCGAGTGTGGGCATTGCCAATTGGTCCCCAGGGTAAGACCAAGCTGCTGGTGCCCTGGAGCCACGTTTTGACAAACTGTACTCTAAACAGTTACCTGGGACAGGGCTGCAGAGTCACCATAAAGATGCTATGTACTAAGGTGGCCGGGAGATGGGCTGGGAGGCCCAGCAGGTCTTATGAGAGGGGTGGCTGTGCTGGACCCCAAAAGATGATGGGGAATGGGCAGATCTCAGAAGGGGAAGGCATTTCAGGCTGGGGGTGCAGAGATAGGGCTGACTATGCCCCCAAAGGGAGGCCATCAGCAGGAGAAATGCCAGGAAGAGAAACATCAGGAAAGCAGGGCCAGTCTGCAGAGTGGTACAGGCCTTTCTATCACCTCTGGAGTGAGTGCCACTCACCTCTCCTGTCCTCCTGCCTCCCAGGCCTGGTTGGGGCGCCCCTGTAGCCCGTGGGGGCTCGGTCCTGTGTGCCTGTCTCACTTTCTGCTAGAGGATGGCCTGTCTCCAGAGGCTGGGAGCAGGAGGGGCCTGATAGCAGCTAATGCCTACAGCCAATAGGGACCTGAGGTGACGCACAAGCTTAAGTCTATGTGGCTCCTAAGAGGACCTGGCTCAGCGATGCCACACCAACTTCTCTCCGGCTTCACTTTCCCTCCAGCTCCCAGGGATCCCTTCCCAGATGAGCTGTCTGTGCTGAGCCCTTGGGTCAAGCTCTACTCTCCAGGGATACCAGGCTCAGACAGGCTGCAAGGGACACAGTGAAGACTTGAAATTTTGTCCTGTGGACAAAGTGAATCAACACTTTGTCAAGTCTGAAACAGCAATGGCAATACTCTACTGGGCACTAGCCTTTAGGCATGATCGTGGGGCTGGGGACAGCCACTCCGCAGGACCTTGACCTGCCACTGAGGCTTCTGCTGGCCAGCCAGGGCTGTCCTTCCTGGGCATGGCCATCAACTTGTGTTCAGACAGTGTAGAGGACTGTAGTATCAGTCCTATGCAGAGGTCTCCGGGCAGGCCTGCTGGGTCATATGGCAGACGCTAAGCTGACCATGGAAGGGTAACCCTGACATAAAGAGGGAGCTAGAAAGGAAGAAAAAAATATTAAAAAATAAATAAGAAAGAAGCACGGGTGTGAGGGGAGAGGTCACTGGTCTCTCTGAGCAGCTCATCTGGAAACGAGAACATGTGATGCAGCTGGAAGATGTCTCAGGCAGAAAAGGGCAGTTCTCGGTTTCAGGAGCAGAGTGGAGGCCTAAGAGGGATTTGCTGCAGGCACCGAGGAAGCAAGAGGGATGTGGAGGTCAGCCTGGTACCACAGCAGCAGGAGAAACGCAGCTGGGGCTGGGGCTGGGTTGGGAGGTGGGAGGAGCAGGGAGGGGCCGAGAAGAGCAGAGGGCGCAGGCAGCACCTTCGTCGTGACTAGGCAATAGGAGTATTAGGGAAAGGAAAACCATGACTCCCCCTAGACTTGGCCATTTCCGGTCCTGTGATATAAGTACCATCTTTCCGGCTCTGAAATCTTCAGTAAAAGTCTGCGAATAGAGATTCTCTGTGAATACTGGGGGTGTTGCCAGCCTAGGGCGAGGGGTGGTGAGGGGGGAAGGGAAGAGCAGAAGTGGGGCTATGGGGTGTGTGTGTGTGTGTGTGTGTGTGTGTGTGTGTCTATGTGCAGTGGTGACCACTGAACTGAACAGACTCTACTTGGAGTCTCTTTTAACAAAGCTGAACCTAAGACAGCATAAAATCTTTTTTTTTTGACGTAATTTTCTGAACAGATACTGCATATATCAATGGTTCAAACAAGAGTATCAGCGGGCAGCAGGGAGAAGCTTCCCTCTCTCAGCCCTTGACGCCTCCACCGCCTCCAGGCAGCCAGTCACTCAAAGAATACTTCACAATCTGGCAGGAAAACACACGTAAAAGCTGTGTTCCCAGTTGCATTAGTGACGCGTACGATGCGGACCTCCGCAAGAAACTTCTCGCGCTGAACCGACTGCAGACCTTTTCCCATCAGCCAGGACGAAGGGTCCCAACTTTCCCTGCTGTCTCATGATATTTCTTTAACTAGAGCTATCAGAGTCCATTCAAGCAGCCCTGCACTGAGTGATCTAGGTGGTTCTGAAACTTTTGCTGCTATTAAAGAAAAAAAAAAAAAACATAGTGAAGTGAATAAGGTATGATACAGGTGAAGTATCCATAGTCTAAAAACCTGAAATTTACAATGATCCAAAACACAAAACTTTTTGAGTTTTGCATTTTCACATTGGGCTGTGCAAATATTTTGATAGCCAACAAACAAACAAACAAACAAACAAACGAACTACATTCAAATCTGAAATAATCCCAATCCCAAATATTTTAGATAATGGATCCTCAGTAATATATTTCTTAGATGGGAATCTCACTATGTTGTCCAGGCTGGTCTCAAACTCTCAGGCTCAAGCAGTCTTCCTAGCTCAGCCACCCAAGTAGCGGGGACTATAGGCTCATACTGCCGGGCCAAGCTTCAGCCTGTATGTGCAAAACTAGCTTTCGTTACATGAAGACTACAGATGATTTTCACCCAGTAAAACACAAGTGAAATTTACTATGGCAAACCATAGCTGTTTAAAAAGGATGTCCTATTGGGAATACACTGTTACACAGCATTTGATTTGGTAGGCTACACTGGTAAGAAAATTTAGTTCTTATTGCTAGTAACAGCTCTGTATTTTTAAAAACAGATCATGTGAGGGATTGGGAGATAGCTTGGTGGTTCAAGCGCCTGCCTGGCAAGCGCAAGGACCTGAGTTTGATCCCTGGTACTGTATGGCATGCTGGTTCTGGGAGCACCATGCCAGACATGGTGGTGCATGTCTGTAATCCCAGCATTGGGGAGGCTGAGACAGGAGGATCACTATGAGTCTGAGCTGTGCATTAGATCTTGTGCCAAATAAAAATTAAAAAAGCAGAGCACGTAAAGTTTGAGTGACTTCTAACACTCACTGATTCAGGATGGCCGTGACTGAGCACACTGACTTCAGACGGTGAGGGCAGTCAGGACAGAAGGAGGCCCAGGCTCAGCAGATTTACAGATCGGTGAGCTGGAATTAGGACCTAACAGTCTGACTCCTCACTCTGCTGCTGGCTTTGGCTATCTTGGTAAGACAGAGAGGAGGATGCTTGCCCTGGGATCCTGGCGAAGTTGTTCTGAAGATAAAGCGGGAAGTACCCGCACACATGCGGAATCTGAACGTGAGCTGTGAATGTCTGACCCGATGTGGAATCCTGTTGTGATTTTCATATTTATTACAGAGCCTTTGTTGGAGGCCAGTACATGACCTGCCAGTGGAATCAATGCTAAAATATGTTTTATATAAGGAATCACACTGGAAATGACATTAAATGCACCAAACAGTGGCCATGGCTTTTAAAACCACTTGAAGAGAATCAGGGAGGAAACAGACAGCTATCAGCCGAGCGCCCCGACTTCTCTTCCTTTTCCTGAGGCTTCCATCCCTGCAGCTTTTCTCCAGCTGCTCAAGTCAGGTTCGCTGCTAACAACTTTGAGGTGCAGTACATTTTTTTTTGTGTGTGTGTGTTTTAGGGAAGGGTCTACAGGGTGCTCAGGGTCTCACACTAGACTGGACTTGTAGGGATCCGCCTGTTTACAGCCTCCCAAGTGCTGAGATTAAAGGCGTGTGCCACCACACCCAGTCTCAATTGCTGTCTCAGCATTCCTAGGGTGTCGGGGGTGGCACAGCAGCCCTGGGGATCAAACCCCTGGCCCCTGCACCTGCTTGCAGAGGCTTTAATCCGCTGAGCTGTTTGGCCCGCCCAAGGTGCAATAAATTTGGAAAGCACTCAGATATCTTTCTGCCAATCAGCACTGCTCATCTTGTGGATTCACCAACAACACAATTTCTCTGGTTTCACTTGAAAATAATCAATAAAGCAAAGGCATGCGCACCACTTAGGTGTTCTAGACACAGGAAACTCTGGGATGTCTATATTTGAGAAATGGTGAGAAACTACCCCACTCACTCATTAAAATCTTCCAGAACAGTCATGACCTGAGCAAACACATCCCCCAGGCTGTTCTCCATCAATCCATTCAAGAGTCCATCCCTGTTTTTCTAGTTTCTGCCTCCATGGCAACAGGCCACTGACCTGCCCCAGAGGGAGATAGAATCTCTGGCAAGACTGAGACTTTTAATAATTCCACTTGTCAATGCAGGTCAGAGAGAAGTGGATGGATTCTTACTGAGTTACTGAGCAGGTGGCCACCAAAATGAGTGGGCTCCACTTGTGACCAGATCCGGCATTCAGGGTATTTCTCAGGAGTGCTAAGTGTCACGTCCTTATAGTCTGGGAAATCTGTACCATCAATGCCTGTCTATCAAATTACTTGCAGAGTTAGGATTTCTTCGATATTTTCCTTCTTTTCCCTTTCCCTCAAAGGTGGCTTATTCAATGTGATTATTAATCTGATTATTCTTTCTCCCAAATCCATTTTTAATGAAGTATAGAAGATCTATAGCAAAGGATACATTTTGCTGCACTAGTTTCCTGATGAAGAACCTTCTAGAAGTACCAGTTTTTATTGACCAAACCTCCCCCTTGATGAAGAGGAGGCTCTAAAGGCAGCAGGCCTGACACCCAGGATCTTACTTGATTATCATACTCTTAGCCCTGACATGGAACAGCTGGGCCTTACTCCTCTCCTCTCTTCTCCTGGACGCCTCCTAACACGTAGCCTGTCCTTGATACGACTACCTATTTGGTGTCCCTGCATTGTGATTCAGAAATACAAACACTGCTTCAGAGATTTATTTCCCAATTCATCTTCTGATTTGTCATGGGCTGGAGGGTGAGCTTCCAGATTTTCTATTCTGAATTACTTGTGAGCAGATTTCCCATAACGGACTAAGAAATAGCTTTTGTCCGGATGGGAACAAATGCTGAATGTTAGGACTCAAGTCTTCTTTCTATCGCTTCTGTCAAAATGTAAGCCAACTGCTAACCCCACAAGTTCCCAAATCAATTATTTGTAAAATAATACACAGGTGCAGTGGAGATACTGGAGTTATGAAAAGAAAATGGCAAATTATTTTTTCATGGGCCAGCTGCTCAACTGATGTGATCCTGGGGAAGGTTTTTCTTAGCTCTGAAGCTCAATTAGCAAATCAATTAACCCCATCCCCTTCCCTGCCACCAGGCCCAAGCTGCCACCCTCCACCCTCTGTCTCCTCTCAGGGCTCTCTAAGGAGTCACCTGGCTCAGCCAAGCAGCCTAGGGTTCCCATGATTCCCACCAGCCTTGGGCAACAGGGGGCCTGCTTTGGTTTAAGTAAGGATTAGCAACTACTACAAGAAGCAAAGCACTGCATTCTGCTCCCAATTATTTATCTCTGTCTCCCATTCATGCCTTCTGCTTGCCTTAGAAGTGGGGCTCAGCACAGACTTAGTGGGGGCTGACAATAAGGCTGGCTGTCATGTTCTTTAAGCAGGAAGGAGAGACAGCCAGGCAAAGCTGATGGTTCCTGGAGGGGCATTGCCTAAAAATCACTTAGTAAACCACGGCAGCATCTTTCAAGCAGACAGCAACTTACTAGACAGGAATATTGGATCTCTGTCACCATATTGTGCCATGACACACTCAGCTTACACGCTCACCTACTTAAGAGCTTCTAATCACTGGCAAGGCACAGTCATGCTTTGTCTGGAGCAAAGGGCAGCTGGCCTCCCTACGCACTGCAGGGTTAGCCACTGTAACCTCTAGCGGCTCCTAATCTGTCAGTAAAATCACTGTGTAAGGTAGACCATCTGCGGATAAGTAGGCTTGGCGGGGTGGAACTAGGGACAGGACCAGGGACACTTTAGATAGGCATCAAAACCACATTTTACCATTAAACACTCATACAGTGTTTTTCTCTCAAATTCTAGATCAATATTCATAATGATTATTTGTTGACGGACCTGATAGGCTCGGACAGACAAATAACCATGTACCATTTGGGGGCCTTGGGTTGCTCATGTGTATAATGATGTTGGACTCATTTCAAGGGTCCTTTGGGCCCCCTTTTATGGTTGGAGACGGGTTGCCTTCAGTATTTTGGCAAATCACATCTACCACTAACCGTCTTCCTATTCAGCACTAGCTGAAGACACACAGGCTGCTGCCTCAGCACTCAGCTCACCTTCTCCACCGGCGTGTGCTCTTCATTTGTGACGCTTGTTTTCCTTGACTCATTTTTAGACCTGCTCAGCCTTCTGGATACTTTTTCTCTGAGTAAAGTGGCATATCCAATGTGTTCATAGATGGGGTTCGTTGTCATTTTTGAAATGTATTCAGCAGCTTTTGTTTCTATGTACAACGTTATCAAGCCATCTGTCACCAGATCGTGAATGGATTCAAACCGCTTTTCGCCCACGAAGTGTTTCCCATCGTGGAAGAGCCGGTAGTTTAAGGTCTGGTTTCCAAACCTGCCCACAAGAGATCGGGGATTACAGCAGATTAGAATAAAAGTGGTGAGGACCAATAACTGCCCTGAGCATGCCTCATATGCCCAGGCATGGCAGAATCACTTGACAATTATTGTAGAGACCCTCTGCTATGGGTACAATGTATACTTTTCTGTGACAGCAGAGGTAACTGAGACTTAAATAGTTAGGGAAACCAGCTGGAGGTCGCATGAGACAGAGGTGGGATTTAACTCCAGGCAGTCATTTAGGGTCACTGGATTCTACAATCTACTCAGGTCAATGGGTCATAGCATTCTCATTTGTAAAAGTCAGAAAGTAGTGCCTGATTTACAAACATCTTACCTATAAACTTCCTTAATTGGAACCAGGAGTTACTATTGCAAGAGATACCACCACAGGTGACCCTGAGGTCCTCTGAGTATATCACTGGAGCACCCCGTTCCTGCCACCCCAGTTAGTACAGCAGAGAGACACATCAAGCTGTGCTAAGTACCACCACCGGCAGCCTCCAGCAGCCTCCCCCACAGGGTCCTGTCCTCTATCCCTGGCTCTTGCCTGTGGAGCCTGCCCTGCATCTCACAGCCTCCTTGGCTCCTCACCGGGACTGCCAGCTCCTGCTGCTGGGGGTTGGGAAAGTAGAACTGGGGATATTTAGAGAACTCAATAGGTTTTGAAGAGCTTCTTTATCATCCCATTGTTTAAACTATATCTTAGACACTGCCAGCTATATTTGGAAAGCTTCTTTCCAAGGTGATAAGATTGAAATGGCACACCAATCGACACATCCCTGTGGGCTGAGCTCAGAAGTATTTCCCACTCCCATTCCTCCTGTGGAGAAAGGTCTTTCTGATTCTAAAACCTACAAATGAGCTTCTGGAAGACACCCCGAATGTGATGGGACAGCATTATCCATCCATAAACCAGATACCTCTTCAAACCTAAATAAGATTATGGCAATAATTAAGTGGTATGAAATATTTGTTCAAGGTACGGAGAGTGCAATGAGTGCAAAGTGTCTCCCGGCAGGAAGGCTGAGGGGCTGGGTCACAAGATCAAGTCCAGCCAGGGCAACTTGGTGTCTTAGTAAGAGCCTGACTCAAAACAAGAAGTTAAAACATGGGGGCGGGAAGGTAGCTCAGGGTGGAGGCCCTGGGTTCAGACTCCATCAACAAAACAAGAAAACAGAGGCCTTTCCATACTTGTGCTTGCCAGTGAAAGGCTCTGGAGAACCCTGCTGGGCAGGCCCACTGGCCAAGCGCTGTGCTCCCAGCGTCCCAGCCGCAGTAGCTACACGGCAATCACCAGAAGGAGGAGCCCATGGGATCCCACCGCCTCTGAGAGGAGCAGATGGACAAGCACGGCCCAGCAGGTCTTGCCAGGTATGCCCATGGAGGAAAAGGGGGAGGAACCCTTGCTCAGGAATTGCTGCTGGGAACCGAGGGAGGGAGAGGCATGGTTCTGTCAAGCGGCTTCATGTGCCAGGCAGGCACAAGCAGCTGTAGGAACACAAATTTTCTAGGTAACCCTCCAGCGTGCCCTGCGTCCACAAGCACAGCCCATGTCTGATATCCTGATAACACCAGGGGCCAAGGAGATGTCTATGCAGAGTCTGTGCTGCTGGGGCTTTCGGACAGAAGGGAAAGTAAAAAGTAGAGAGGGAGTAACTGTCTATGGGCACTACGTGTCTGTTTGAGGTGGTGAGAAAATTCTGGAAATGGATAGTAAGATGGTTGTACACACTGAATGCTACTCAATGCTAGTGAACTGTACAGTTACAATGGTAGAAATGCTAATTTTAATATATATATATATATATATATATA
>NDGM011059964.1:0-11204 GCA_002564305.1 Octomys mimax
AAAAAAAAAAAAAAAAAAAAAAGATTAAAAATGTACTCTGACTTAGATTTCTTCATGCTTGTCTGTGTATCCAACCTATGCTAGAACCCAGTCACAACACCTACAGCTTCTCTGTTTTTGCTAAATAATTTCTTTTTTAGTTTTGACGGTTTTTGAGATTTCAATGTAAAATGGATTATATAGATTTTCAGGATAGATAAATTTATTAAAGCCTCACTTTTGCTGCCTCTGGAATTCAATTGGAATCTGAACAAATAAATCCATTTGTAACAGCTGGAAACTCAGTCACAGGTACCAGCCTACAAATGGAAATATTAAAATTTTAGGCCTAGCAAAACAAAAATTGATCAATTCACTCTTGTTCCCCAGTTTGAACGGGACATTTTTGTTGAATCAATATACTTAAAAGATTTCTTGTGCATTGCGTATTTTCAGGCTACAGTTACAGGATTAACTTGCCCTCCTTTCTGCTTTCTGCTGGTACTGAGATCATTTTTACTATTCAAGGTTATTTGAAAGTCAGTTGACAGCCAGTCAAACTTTATTAGGAAAAAAAGACATTTTAAAAATCCAAGCAGCAACAGACCAATTTATTCTGAAAAAGTTAGAGCAAGTAGGATATAGTAGAAAATGGAGAAAGCAAAAAGATGCATTTTGATATGAGAGGATTTTGTACAATACGAGTTTTGATAGCTGCAGAACTGGAAGGTTCAAGTATGTCAAGGGAATGTTTCTGGTGGACGTGGTTTATAGAAAGAAATATGTGTGTGTGTTGCTTGGTTTAATGGATCCCAGGCTATTGCTTCTAAAAGCTCCTTATTGCTCAAAAAAGCCTAGGAGCTGTAGCTCTATCTCACAGAGCCCTAGTCACTCCTCCCTAAGGCCCAACTCTCCTCTTTAATCTAACTGGCACTTCTCGATGAAGGCTCTAACTCTTATTTCGGAAATTAATACTGGACATGAGCTTTTTCTGCATGACTAGCATGAACATCTAGACTGGTCAATGACAGAAGCCAAGACAAACTTCCTCCTTGGGCAGCACTGGCCTAATTTGTGATGCGCACTATTGCTGACTTCATGGTGCATTAAATTTGTTTCCTAAGTATACAGATCTTCCAAGATGCAAAACTGAAAAAATTCTCATTATACTGGTGACTTTCAGGCTAAGGTTATTTTTGTTGTAAAAATTTAGGCTCAAGCACTTGTTTTCTATCTACTTATGATTAGACATGCCCAAGAGAGGCAGCATTGTTGTGTGTATGATATGCATGTTACAACACTTACAGGTTCTCAAACACTGTATGTTCTAAGCATTGTCATATGAGGTACATCTGTGGACAGATGCATTGTACTTGGCACTCTATTAATAGATAGCAAGTTGTATAAAAGTTTCTTCACATCATTTAGTGTAACAATGTTGTCATGATTATTACGCTGTCAAGTTTTCTTTACAATGCTTTAAAATTATCATCTGTTAACATTCTCCACAACCATGATTGACAAGGAAATAACAGTTACCTGGTCAGCTTTCAAAGTGTTTATTATCAATATCAAAAATTAACCCAAAGTTAAAAGGTAACTGTCACCAGGGATATAGCTCAGCAAGGCAGTGCCTGCCTGGCAAGCACAATGTCCTGATTTTTATCCCCAATATCCAAATAAATAAATAGATAAATAGATGATAGATAGATAGATAGATAGATAGATAGATAGATAGATAGATAGATAAATAGATAAGTGGCTTAAGACAATAGCCAACATTTTGGCCTAGCCCTCAAAGGTCTACAATGACCTAGGATACAAGAAGACACTTTTTTACAGGAGCCTACAACCTTGGTAAGTCCCACAATGTTGGGAAATTGTTGGACCCCAGAGGACAAGAGTCAACCAATGTATGGTGTGTGGGGAAAAGTGCTTCCTTGAGAAGTCATGCGGTCAAGCAAAGCCATGACCCATCCTGGTGACTAACACTGATGGAAGATCTAAGAAGCTCTGCACATGGCCCCAAAAGTAATGCCTAAAGAGCCATGACTGGCTTTAATAGATAGCAAGTAGATCATTTTGATTAGCATAGGTCTCACTTTAACTTGATCTTGAACACCCAGCAGAAAAGTACAGCATAACCAGAAACATATTAAAGTAATAGTAATGTGGGCACTACATAAAAAGCAGGCTCTGGTCTCTGATCCCTGTTGTTTTGCTGGCTAGTTACAATTGCTGTTCCACTCCCTTCAGAACAGTTTCTGAATGTGGCTCTTTGTCCACTCTGTGTTTTCATTCTGATGCTCATGCTTTGGTCATCCTTGCTTTACTTTCTTGGTACAGTTTTTTTCTTCTTGCCTGGAGATTGCTGGGAAATTCCCAGTGATCTTGAAGGTAGAACCAATGGTAAAAGTGCCTGAGATCCACTGCCTCCATGCAATCTGCCCAGCGGGCCATGCACATGTTGTGCTTTTATTCCAGATAATTATGGTACTGTAACTGCACCTCTACAAGAGATAGCACAGAAGTCCAGGCAGAGCAACAAATGTCTCAGGGTACCCCGCAGAGTTCATATGATTCATGCAAGTCCACTATGCTGTCTTGGATTCTTCCCTTTACAGTGTTTGTCCTCTTCCTACTCATTTGTTTATTATCAGCATCCCTAATCAATTTGTTTCAAAGATCTCTTACAAACAGAATTATAGCCATTTCACAGGCAGTAACCAAAGACCACATAGATATGACTCTTCTTTAGCTCAGTTGAAACCCCAGCAATCACTCCCCCTAATCAGCAGGAAGCAGTTAAGGAAGAGATACACTGTCCATTTTCCTTTTTTTTTTTTGTCCCTTCAGTACTGGGGGTTGAACTCAGGACCTTGCACTTGCCAGGCAAGCACTTACTCTATTGAGCTATCTCCCCAGCCCAACACTGCCCATTTTCCTTATCGAACCATAACATCAAGAATAAAGAACTCTAACTAAAGCCATCCCTATCAGTTATCCCTATACACCACCCTGCGCTTGGAGACTCAACATTATCAGCCCTCCCCTTGATAGTAGCCCCTGATCCCTGCACTTTCCCAAGCCACATTCTTGGACAAATGTTTCTGCTTGTGCTTTCTCAAGCCTTGCTCTTGGCAGGTAATCACAACCCCCTTCCTTGAACTCCACCCATTTAGCCTACAAAAGACCCCATGACTATGTGAGAATCACTGGTCGGGTCCCTAGTGCCAGAGCAATTCTTCTCAAGTTTGTTTTGAAAAATAGCCCTGTCCTCTTGAGCTTATTCCTTGGTTTCTTTTCTTTTTTTTTTTTAACTTTAAAATATTTTTATTTTTATTTTTTTCCATTTCTTTTTCTTTATTTTATTTTATTTTATTTTTTTCAGAATGTTATTGATAAACAAATGGCAATTAAACAGTTTCAAATCAAATCACTAGGACAGATTCAATAATTAACACTCTGCATACATAACAATTCCTGCCAGCTGATCATGGCCTGAGACCTCTAAAACCATGAGCCAAATAAACCGTTTCCTTCTTTAGTTGTACTTTCTTTCCAAGAATTTTGTTCAATACAGGCTCCATAACACCAAGAAGGGCCCAGCATCAGCTTCCAATCTGTCACACAAAGGCTAGCAAAAGTCTAAGCACAGGCCTTCTGTTACTCCATATTTTCAATTTCCCTCATTGTTGAAGATCTACTGGTGCCCTTTTCTGTGTCTTGGGCTGTCTTCATCCCAATACAGTTGGCCTTGTTTCCTTGGATCAGAACCCATACACTCAGTTCCTGTTTCAGCCTATATTCAAGGAGCATTTTCATAATAGAGGCTTTTTAGAATGCTTTGTCATAGAGAATTCTCCTGTTGCTCTGTGAATTACTGGCCTGGCAATGGTTTCTCACATTTGAACATTTCATTTCCAGAGGATATTGATAATCTCCTAAGGTGGGACAAGAAGAAAGTATCCATCTGTTTGGATGGAAAGAGTACTTTACTGAATGAATCTGAGCTGAACAAAGTTCCCCTGGATGGATTTTCCTCTGGGGAAAGCAAACATAGATTCACTCATTCAACAAAATTTATAGGGCATCAATATGCCAAGCATTGTCTTGTGTGCTGGGATATGACAGTAAGGAAAACTGGAAAGCACCTTGCCCCCATGCAGTTCCAGAAGAATATAAACTCTCACCTATAAAACATTGCAGGGCTACCCAGAGATACAAAGAAACAGAGGGACAGGACACAGTCAGGGAGCTATGGAAAATCACAACCTTTATTATATGTTTCTCTCAACATAAGTGCCTGGTATTTATTATTTTATTAAATGTTATAGCTTGTGTGTATTTGTCCCCCCCCCCAAAGCCTCAAGCAGTCATTGAGATGCAGTTATACAGTTTGTGATTAATTCATGATCCAAGGCTGGAATTATGGGTCTGAGTATTGCTGGGACTACGGGTGTGAGTGTTACACCCAGCCTGGGGCGGATAGCCTGAATGTAACATAAGAGAGACAGAGAGAAAGACTCATTCTCTGTAGCCATTGTTGCTATTACTCTTCCCTTTTGGTCTTGCTGTTTTGCTATCTTCTGCCACCATGAATTGCTGCCCTCTGCCATGCGCCAGTCTGCCAGCTAAGTACAGACTGCCACCTCTAGTAACTGTGAACTATATAAACCTTTCTTTCCTTCATTTTGCATATCTGGTATTTGTCCCAGGAATGAGAGAAAAGTAACTGAGACATTAAGTAAACACTTACTATTTACTAAACACTATTTTAGTATTACTATTTACTGAGTAATACTATTACTATTTTAGTAATACTATTTACTATTTACTGAGCACTTACTATTTACTAGACATTATATTCCAGAATAGTTCTTCTCAAACTTTAATATACCCATAAATCACTTGGGTAGCTCAATAATCATGTAGATTCTGAATCATCTGATGAGGTTGAAGAGGGCTTAGGCTCTACCTTTCTAACAGACTCCTGAGTGGTGCTATTGTTATTGGTCCCTAGGACACACTTTGATGCCAGAAGACAAGTAAATCAACAATTATAAACTAGAAAATTGGCATAGACAAAATATAGGGTAGCAGCAGAACAGAAGGAAGCCCAGAATAAGAATTAAAGATGGGCAGAATGTATGACATTTGATCTTTTTAAAATATAGCTGTGTGTCCAGGGAGGCAGTGAGGGAGAAACTACTGAGATAAGCTAATAACTACACCAATAAGTCAGCGTGTAGTTAAGTGCTTACATCCTATTAAACATTATGCAAAAATACCTTCTGGGTGCTCTGCCCCCTGCCTGAAACACCGGAAGCTGATTCTCCTCTGCCATGTCCCTCTGCCTCGCTATCCCACCTTGGAGCCAGCTAACTACAAACTGTAGTTATTTTGATGACTAGATTTCAGTAACAATGTGAATTATTGTTGGTGCTGAAGATGTCCTCTACCCCCAGAAAAGTTATGACAACTGAAAATGTTTTCAGGAATAGGGATGTAGTTCAGGGCTAGAGTACTCACCTAGCATAGACGAGGTCTTGGGTTTTATCCTCAGCATTGCAAACAAATAAAATACATACAAGAAATACGGAGGGCTGGCGAGATAGCTCAGTGGCATAAGTACCTGTCTGGCAAGCTCAAGGTTCTAAGTTTGATCTCCAGTACTGCCAAAACAAAAACAAAAACAAAAACAAAAAAGGAAAATGTCTTCAGACATCACTGCATGTCCTCTGGGCAGAAAAAAATCACCTCTAATTAAAAAACACTTCTGTACAACTTTCAAAATAAAAAGGAAGTCTTATAGGCTTATCTACTTGAATCTTATCAATTACCCTGTGAGGTATGAGGTAGCCACCTGCGGCAGGCAGAACAATGGTGCCTAAAGAAGTCCATGTCCTGATCCTATGAAAATGGCAAAGAACAATTAAAGTTGCAGATAAAGTTAAATTTGTTTATATTCCAACTTTATTTTTTTATGTATTTAGCACAAGGTTTCACTATACAGCTTGGACTCATAATGGTCCTCCTGTTTTCAGCCTCCCCAGCGCTAGGATTACAGGCATACATGACCAGCCTGGTCTCGGTGGCTGGCTCAGCGCACCCGGGGGCAGGGCCAATGCAGTATATGGTGCCAGGGATCAAACCCCAGTCCTTGCACTTGCCTAAGCAGGCACTTAGTCTCCTGAGGTATCTTGCCAGTCCAATAATCCAACTTTAAAGTAAAAAGACCATCTTAGATTATCTGATACATCCAGTGCAATCAGGAGGCTCTGTAAGGTAGAAGAAAGAAGCAAACGGAAGTCAGCCTCAGAGTGAGACCAGTGAGAAAGACCCAATGAGCCACAACTGGCTTTAAAGACAGAGGCAAGCCACAGACCAAGACTGCAGGGAGCCTCTAGGAATAGAAAAGCCAGAAGCACAAAGCTTCCCCTCGAGCATACCAAAGGAAGGTAGCCTTACTGAAAGACTAAGGTTAGCTCAGTGGTACCTATTTTGTACCTACGACTTCTCAAACCACAAAACAGTAAATTGCTTTTGCTTTAAGCCACCCAGGTTGTGAAAATGTAGTACAGCACCCATAGGAAATTAATGTCCTTTAAGGATAGGGAAATGGAGGTACAAAAAGTTCACTAGGTAGAAATTGGCTGCTTTGTTTTGTTTTGTTTTGTTGGTTTCTTGAGATAGGGTCTCACTGTGTTATCCAAGTCATCCAAGCTGGCCTTGAACTCACTATGTAGCCCAGGCTGGCCTTGAACTTACAGCAATCCTCCTGCATCAGTGTTCTGAGTGCTGGGAGTATAGGTGTGCACTACAACACCCAGGCTAAAGGTGGCTAATTTATCAACAAGTAGCTCCATCTCTTCTATACGTAGATCATTATGGTTCATGTCTGGATGTCGCCACAAATCCTAACGTGGTCATGGGGGGTGAGCTTTTCAGAGGTAGCTGAATCTAGAGTTTGTGACTGGTTCATTGTCTAGTGCCAAAGTTTGTAGTACAAGCACTATACCCACTCTAGGGTGGGTAGCCTGAATACAGTATAACAGAAGAAAAGAGGCTTGCTCCTCCCTTTTGCTCTTGTTGCTTTTGCTGCCTTCCTCTGCCATAAACAGCTGCCCTTCTGCCATGCCACCTGCCTTGGAGCCCGCTGGTATGGACTGACACCCCACAAACTGTGCACTAAATAAACCTTTCCCCCTTTAACTTTGGATGTTGGGTGTTCTATCTCAAGAATGAGGAAAATAACTAAGACACAGAGTTATCTCTAATTAACAATCTAATTAACTATATAGTGAGATTCTGTATTTAAGAAATAGATCCTGTAAGGATGTGTTGATGGTTTAATATGCATAAATTCAGGAAACAAATCTGGGATAACATCAAGGTTTCCAGTTTAAGCCGCTGTTGGAAAGTAACACCATTTGTTGATAGGAACATAAGATGTCAAGGAGCAAAAGGCAATTGTGGGCGAGGTCGAAGAAGTATTCCAATTTAGTGTGCATATCCAAATCCAGATTCTGCCCTTAGCCAAGCTATAAAATTGATAGTTTCTCCAAATAGACTACAGCCTCAATATGACCCTCTGTCTGATTGCTCCACATTCAAGGGATGCAGAGATGGGCTGCACAAATGCAAACATTTCCTGTGCTGGGTCAGCCCTTGTTTGTTTAAGGAGGACTTCTTGGTGTTGTGAGAATGACTATTGCACTGGCGTTTCTCTTCAATGTCATGAGCTGCCCCCAGAGGCAGCTTATAAAACAGCTGCCTATCAAACATCTCTGATTCCCTCTTTTTCAAGCCTCAACTCCATAAAGTGTGGCTCCATATAGTGTGAATACTTTCAATATCTGTTTGGGAGACATTTGTCTCAAGTTCAAAGGAAGAGGTCCCACTGATAAATATGGCCATAAATAAATATGACTACAAATCCCTACAAGAGGGGAGTAATGCTGTAAGCAGAAACACTCAGGCTTTGAAGTGACATTGAACTTCATGAATCACTTCATGATTCTGCTGGATATTATCTGTGTGATCTAAGGCACATTATTTAACCTTTCTGAGCCTTCTTTCCTCACTTGTAAAATGAACATATAATTCCTATCTCTTGGGATCAAAAGAATAAATTAGATTAAATTAGGTCCATATCTAAAGTTCCTGGTGCCAAGCATGATGATGCATGCTTGTATTCCCAGCAGTCAGGGAGACTGAAGCAGGAGGATCACATGTTCGAAACCAGACTGGGCAACTTAGCCACTTAGTAAGACCCTGCTTCAAAAAATAGGGCCGACCAGATAGCTCAGTGGACTAAAGCACCTGCTTAGGCAGAGTGCAGCTGGCCAGGATTCAATCTCCAGAGTGCCATGTCAGCCCTGTCCCTGGGATGTGCTAAGACTGCAATTGACACTGACATGGTGGTATGTGCCTGTAATCCCAGCACTTGGGAGGCTAAACACAGGAGGATCACTACGAGTCTGATCTATGTAGTGAGGCCCTATAGATCCTATACTAAATGCATTAAAAAAATTTAAAAGAATAAAAAAAGGCTGGGGATGTAGCTCAGTGGGAAGGCCCTAGGCTCAATCCCCAGTACAACCAAAAATCATAATTAAATACATGGTACATGATAACACTAAACATTTCCTTTAACTTTTAAGTCAGAAAAATCTATAATCAAAAAAGAAAAGAGGAAAAATCTGCCTATCATACATCAATCATTACCTAATATGGAAATCACTTTTGTATAGTACATTTTTATCACCTCTAAGATATGGTTCAGTCTTCCCTCTACTTCCTGGCAAAATAGAAGTCTTTGACATCTCCCACATAGCCCAGTTACTTTATGGCTAGGTTAAAAGTCTGGGCTCTCAAACTCCGTAGAACCTGTTTGGATGACAGGTACACTTACACAAGGAGAGGTGGGATCAAATTGCTACTACTTTTCAGGGTCACTCAACCCAATCAGCTCATCAGACCATGTAATTCATGTAAAGGAAGAGCCCTCAGAATCTCCTTTGGAACCGCAGCTGCACTTGAGAAGTATGATTCAGCAGGAGATATACCCTGGAGAAATCAAATCTCTTCCACTCTTTTCTGGATCATGACCCCATTCCACCTACTTTCAAGCCATGTTTTGCTCTCAGAAAGCCACACGCTCTCAGAAAAATTTCCTTCTTCCATGTAGATCTCTGTTCAAGTGTCACCTGCTCTAAGAGACCACTTTGATATCATCGCCTGATAGCATTTATTTCCTTTTTAACCTGATTAATTCTCCTTCACAGAACTTATTACTCTGCAGCATATCATTGTAGTATAACAATCACAAGCAGAGAAAGAACTTACCTTTCTAGAGCTTATGTCAGAATGGAAGAACCAGGGCAATACTCAGGTTAACATGATCCACTGCTGTGTATCCAACAGCTAGAACTGGTCTGGGCACATAGCAGATGTTCAATCAGTTTGAAGAAAGAGAGAGAGAGAAAATACAAAAATTTAATCCTTTATAATGTCAACAAAGAATCTCAACAAATTGAAAAATAAACTATAAAAAATAGCTTCAGTAAACATAGATTTAACATTTAAAGAAGTAAAATGATCAATCCATGTAAAAGTAAGATAGATAGATAGGTGATAGATAGATAGATAGATAGATAGATAGATAGATAGATAGATAGATAATAGATAAAAACGTAGCCAAGACTGAACTCAAACTCATTACTCCTGCCTCATCCTCCCAAGTGCTAGAATTACAGGCATACACCATCATGGATGGCAAAAAAGTAGATAATATTAACAGACAATTCACCAAAGAAGAAATTTAAATGCTTAAGAAACCAGAAATTTAAAACAAAGCTTTGTTACTTCTCAATAATTGAAGAAATACGCAACAAAACAACAGACCATTTTTTCAATTCAGGAGAGAGGTAAAAAGTGAAAAGAAAGGAAAAGAGAAAGAAAACAATTACAGTATGGAAATTTCACACCTTCAGCTGGAGTTTTACATGAAACACAAACAAAAGTAACAGAAACTAAAATAAATTTCCTAGCAAGCAATTTAACGGGCCTGCGAGATAGCTCAGCAGATTAAGTGCCTGCTTCGGCAAGCACAGGAACCAGGGTTCCATCCCCAGTCCCACATTCCACTCTGGGCCACGCCCAGGGGCATTGAGCTGGTGACCCAGTCTGGGTGTGGTGCCACACTCCTGTAATCCAAGCACTGGGGAGGCTGAAAACAAGTAGATCACTATAAGTCCAAGATGCGTAGTGAGACTGTGTACCAAATACATAAATGGGAAAGAAATTATCAATATTATGAAAAGAATTTTTAAACATTTATATTCTTTGAGTTAGTAGTTTCAGTACTACAATCTATCTTAAAGAAACAATCTGGGATTACATAAGATTTATGGATAATGTTGTTCATTTCATTGTAATTCAAGATAGAAAATGTATAAATGTTAAATTATGACACTGTAAGAAAAGCCATCACTAAACATATTTTAAAAAACACATAATAGTCTAAGAAATATTTAAACTAACACAAAAATAGTGGGAATACAAAAACACACTTAGAATCTGAGACATTTTCATGGAATTTGTTTTAATTATATATGTAAATAAAGAGAACATATGCATGTCTATTTCATTGATTCTAAATATACTTTTTAAATTTTGAAAATAAGATTTTACTAAAACAGGGTTTTTCTAAAATCAAAAATGTCTTAGATTTAGTGAAATGGTGTGATACTGTTATCTCTTACCTACTTGGCAGTATTGTGGGCAATTTCTATCCTCTTTATCATTTTGCTGTTGCTGTTTTTCATAAATCCACAATAATCTTATTGTCATATTTAGAAATTAAAAATAAGTAACTGACTCCCTGGTTGATCACCCTATGAAAGAGATCTTAGTGTATAGAACCAACATAGTCAAAAAGAAAGGGAAAGAGATGTAAAGTCATATTAGTAATAATAGCACTCAGCAGCATTAGCTGTCTTGCCAGAAGTTGAAACAGGAGTTAAACTGTATCCCCAAATACTTAGGTCCTAACCCTCAGTAACTATGAATGTGACCTTTTCCAAAGTAGGGTTTGTGCAGATGATCAAGGTCATTGGGGTGGGCTCTGATCCAATATGACTATGTCCTTATCAAAAGGACAAATTTAGACAGAGAGAGAGAGAGAGAGAGAGAGAGAGAGAGGAGGGAGAAAGAGAAGA
>NDGM011059987.1:0-19729 GCA_002564305.1 Octomys mimax
AACAAGCTTGGCAAAGCACAGGGACCACGGTTCAATCCCCCAGCACCACATGCCAGCCAGCCATACCCCCGTTTGGGCTGAGCTGGCCACACACACACACACACATAAATAAAATTAAAAAAAAAAAAACTTCACATTGGAAACCAAAGTAATTCACAGAACCACACTATGGCATGTTTGACAACTCATGCAGCCTCTAAAAACAAGTCATTCCTGAAGTTTTTACATTTTCTGTGCATTGTGCACGGAAAGTAGGGAAGGCTTGGGTCTCTTCCATTCATTCCTATTGGAATAGAGGCTGTAACACATTTCACTAGGTAGAGCTCCTTTTATCTGCTCCATGAATTGTGTTTCTAATAGTGAGTTCTAAATAGAGAGAAGCCAGCTTAACTACAGCTGATTTATTAAGAAGGGCAGTCAAATGACTGTTCCCACATATAGTGAAACACAGAACTCTGGCAAAAACTTCACTTTGGAAAATCAAGTAATCCTCAGAGCCACACTCTGCCAAGTGTGACAACTCATACAGTCTCTTAAAAAAGCATCTCTGAAGTTCTTGCTTTTCCAGGAGGTGGCAACACATATTTAACTTCTCATTTGCTAAGAAGAGATGATCGTTTCTGCTGAATTATTTGTGTTTCTAAGAGTGTGTTCTTAACATTCAAAGGCCTTCAGAGCTCCAGTCATTTTGGGAGGCAGGGAAGTTCCGTTCCTGTTCCCTGATAGAGTGAAACACAGAACTCCTGTTGAAACTTCACTTTGGAAGTATGGCTTAAGCCTTCAAATTGCTAAGTAGAGCTGAATGTTTCTGCTAGATGATTTGTGCTCTTAACAGCAAAAGGCCAGCTCAGCTCCACTTGCGTTGGGAAGCAGGGCTTTCCAATGCCTATTCCCACATTCAGTGAAACTCTGAACTCCAAATACAATGTCAATTTGGAAAGCAAAGTATTCACAGAGCCCCACGATGCAAAGAGTGGTAATTCGCAGTCTCTGAAGAAAAGGCATCTCTGAACTTTCTGCCTTTCCATCACATTGTTCAGTGAAACTGGAGAAAGTTTCTTTCTCTCTCACTCATTCCTATGAGAACCAAAGTGTTAACAGGTTTTAAGCCACCTATGAACTAAGTAGAGCACATTGTTTTACATGATTTGTGTTTCTGAGTGAGTTCTTAATGGAGAAAGGTGAGCTAAGCTATAGTTGCTTTGGGAAGCGGGGCACACCAATGCGAGTTCCCACATACACTGAAACTGAGAACACCACCTAAAAGTTCACATTGTAAATGGAAGAAATTTACAGAGCCCCACTATGGCAAGAGTCACAACTGATGCAGTCTCTGAAGGAAAAACATCACTGAAGTTTCTGCCTGTCCAGCACTTTGTGAAGAGAAACTGGGGAAGACTTTTTCTCTCGCATTCATTATTATGAAAATCAAAGCAGAAACACTTTTTAAGTCTCAAGTTCGCTAACTAGAGCTGGTTGTTACTCCTTGATAATTTATGTCTCTGAGAGATATTTCTTAAGCAAGAAAAGCCAGGTAAAATTCAACTGCTTTGGAAGCAGGGAACTCCAATGCCTGTTCCCGCATACAGTGAAACACAGAACTCTGGTTAAAATATCACTTTGGTAACCGAAGTAATTTGCAAAGTCCCAATATTCCAAGAGTAACAACTCATTCAGTCTCCTAAAAAAAAGCATCGATCAAGTTTGTGACTTTGCAGCTGGTGGTTCAGAAAAACTGGAGAAGGGTGTTTTGTCTCCCATTCATTCCTATGGGAACAGAAGCAGAAACCCATTTGAAGACTGTGGTTCCCTAAGTAGAGCTGCTTGTCTCTACTCCATGATTTGTGTTTCTAAAAGTGAGTTCTTAACCCACAAAAGCCAGCTAAGCTCCAGCTTCTTTGGCAAGCAGGGCACTCCAGTGCCTGTTCCTTTATAAAACAAAACACAATTCTGGATAAAATGTCACATTGGTAACCGAAATAATTCGCAAATCCCAACTATGCAAAAAGTGGTAAATCATTCAGTCTCATCAGAAAACTTATCAGTGAAGTTTGTGACTTACCAGTTCTTTGTGCAGAGGAACTACAGAAGGATGTTTTATCTCCCATTCTTTCCTAAGAGAGCTGAGCTGGTAACACCTTTTAAGAATCCAGATTTCCTAGCAGCTGATACTTTCCACTGCCTGATTTATGTTTCTAAGACTCATTCTTTAGTGGAAAGTGCCAGCTATACTCAGCTTCTTTGGGAAGCAGGACACTCCAATGCCTGTTTCCACATACAGTGAAACACAACCATGTCATTTTTCTTTCTAAGAATGAGTTCTAAATGGAGAAAGTCTAGTGAAATTCTAGGCATTTTGGGAAGTTGGGCCTTCCTAAGTCTGTTCCCGTATCCAGTGAAAAACTGAATTTCCAGGTCAAAATTCCTTTGTCTACACCTGAAATTCACCATCTACACCATGCCAGTCTCCTCAGTAAAAGTATCCCAGAAGATCCTGCCACACAGCACTTTATATGCCAAAAGGGCAGAAGAACTTTTTTCATTGGTGGTTTCAGGATACCTTCAGGGCAGGTCTGGTTTGGCTTGAGGATTTGGGGGTCGAACCACAGCATCCAGAGCCTCATTGCTCTCTTTAAGTAGGCACTTAAACCTCGGACCGAATGGGCAGGCCCCCATTAGAATCACATTTTCTCTCCCCATTACTGATAAGGGCCACAATGTGTGACACCTGTGTAAGGCCTGAATTGTCCACATACATCTGAACCCTTCCGTCTTATGATTTGTATTTCTAAGTGTGAATCCTTAATGGTGAAATTCTAGACTAGTTCTAGATAATATGAGAAGATTGGCCCTCTGAAGCCTGTTCTGCTATATAGCCCCAAACAGAACTTCCGGTTCACACTTCAACTGGAAATCGCAGTAATTCATAGATTCACAGCACATCAGTCTCCTCAGAGAAAGTATTCCTGATCATCCTACCTAACAGCTCTTTATATGGAAAAATGGCAAAATAATTTCGTTTTAATTAAATTTAATTTAATTTTATTTTGTTGGTCTCAGGATGGCTGCAGGGTAAGTCTAGTTTGGCTTGAGGATCTGGGGATCAACCACAGCATCCTGAGCCTTACTTCTTTGTTTCAGTAGACACTAAGCTAATGGGAAGGCCTCCATTAAAAATGCACTTTCTCTCTGCTATATTGTTATAGGCCACAATAAGGGACTCCTGTGTAAGGCTTGACTTGTCCTTATATATCTGATTCTTTCTACGATACGATTTATGTTTCTAAGTGTGAATTCTTAAAGGAGAAATTCCAGACAGGTCTAAGCACTTTGTGAAGATGGGCCTTCCTAAGCCTTTTTAGCCCCCAAGAGGACTTCTGGTTCAAAATTCAACTGTAAAACACAGTATTTCATAGATCACCACCATGCCAGTCTCACCAGAAAAAGGATCATTGAAGATTCTACCATTTATTTCCACATACAGAACAAGTAGAGTTGGATTTCTTTTTCTTTTCCTTCTAGCTCAGGTTTCCTTCAGGGCAGGTTTGCTAAGGCCTGAATAACAGGGGATTCTAACCACAGCATCCTGAGACTCAGTTGTCTGACTCACGAGGCACTGAACAAACACAGTTAATGGACACACCCAAATTGGTAAGACTTTTTCTCTCCTCTTTGCTGCTATGGGCATGAATGTGCCAGTCTAGTGAAAGCATTCACTTGTGCATGTATATCTGACTCTATTGACTTCATGATTTGTTTTTCTAAGAGTCAGTTCTAAGTGGGAAACGTCCAGCTGAATGCTAGGAAATTTGGGAAGCTGGACCTTCCTAAGTCTGTACTCCCATTCAGCAAATATTGAATTTCTAGTTCAACTTCTTATGACTACACAAGAAATTCAACATGTCCATCACGACAAGCTCCTCAGAAAAAGTATACCTGAAGTTCTGGCCTTCTAGTTATTTATTTGGAAAAATGGTAGAAGAATTTTTTCTTTTTTTGGTGGCCTCAGAATTCCTTCATGTAGGTCTGGTTTGGATTGAGTATCTAGGGACAGAACTACAGCATCATGAGCATAACTTATTTTTTTAAACAGGCACTTAACCAACAGAGCTAATGAGAAAACCCATTAGAAACACACTGTCTCTTGCCTTTGTTGTTAAGGACCACAATGCAACACACCTGGGTAAGGCCTGACTTGTCCTTGTATATATGCTTCTTTCCACCTTATGATTTGTGTTTCTCAGTGTGAATTCTTCATGAAGAAAGTAGACACAGGTCCTGGGCAGTTTGGATAGATGGGCTTTCTTAAGCCTTTTCCCTTTTACAGCATCCAACAAGACTTCCAGTTCAAAATTAAACTGGAAACCACAGTAATTCATAGATGACCACCATGACAGTCTCCTCAGTAAAAGTATCATTGAAGATTCTACCATCGATTTCCATATAAAGAACAAGTTGAAATGGATATTTTTTCTGCTGGCTTAGGTTGCCTTCAGAGCAGGTGTTGTAAACTCAAGGAACAGGGGATTCCAACCACAGCATCCTGAGACTCAGTTGTCAGATTCAGTTGGGACTTTTAAAAACTCATGTAACGGGCACACCCAAATTCAAAACTCTTTCTCTCTTCTTTACTGCTAAGTTCACCAATGTGCTAGTCTAGTGAAAACAGTCACTTTTCCATGTATATCTGAATCTTTTGACCTTTCAATTTGTGTTTCTAAGATGCAATTCTAAATGGAGAACCTCCAGCTAAGTGCTAGGAAATTTGGGAAGCTAGGCCTTCCTAAGTCTTTTCTCACATCAGCAAAAAACTGAATTCCTGGTACAAAGTTCCTTTGGCTACCCCAGAAATTCACCATGTCCACCACACAGGGCTCCTCAGAAGAAGTATACTTGGAGATCCAGTCTCCAAGTTCTTTATATGAAAATATTGCAAAAGGATTTTTTTGTTGTCTCAGAATCCTTTAGGTAGGTCTGGTTTGGCATGAGTATCTGGGGATGGAACAACAGCACCCTGAGAATGACTTGTTTAAGCAGATACTTAAACAACTAAGCTAATGTACAGGCCACCATTAGAAACACACTTTCTCATGCCTTTATTGTTAAGAACCACAGTGCAACACAAATGTGTAAAGCCTGACTTCTCTTTGTATATATGATTATTTCCACCATATAATATGTGTTTTTCAGGGTGAATTCTTCATGGAGAACGTCCAGACAAGTTCTAGGCAGTTTAGATAGATGGATCCTCTTAATCCTGTTCCCCTATAGAGCAACCAACAGAACTTCAGGTTCAAAATTAAACTGGAAGAAACAGTAATTCATAGATCAATACCATGCCAGTCTCCTCAGAAAAATTATCATTGAAGATCCCACCATCATATTCCACATACAGGAAAAGTTGAAATGGATTTTTTATTGCTGGCTCAGTTTGCCTTGAGGGCAGGTGTGGTAAGAGTCAAGCAAGAGTGTATTTGAAAAACAGCAACCTGAAACTCTGTTGTCTGATTCAATAGGCACTGAAAGTACTCAGGTAATGGGAACACTCAAATTAGAAGAACTATTTCTCTTGTCTTTAATACTAGGGTCAACAAAGTGCCCGTCTACTGAAAGCATTCACTTGTTTATGTATATCTGAATGCTGTGAAATTATGATTTGGGTTTCAAACAGTCAGTTCGAAGTGCCAAAAGTTCAGCTAAATTCTTGGCAATTTGGGAAGATGGGCCTTCCTGTCTGTGAGGTATCCAGCAAAAAAAACCCAGAATTTCTGGTTGAAAATTCCTTTGGCAACACCAGAAATTGACTATGTACCACGCCAGGCTTCTCAGAAAAATGAAACCTGACGATATGGCTTACCAGTTCTGTATATGCACAAATAGCAAAAGGATTTTTTTTGCAGCCTCAGAATGCCTTCATGGCAGGTCTGTTTTCACATGCGTATCTGGGAACAAAACCACAGCATCCTGATTATTAATGCTTTGGTGAAGCAAGCACTTAAACAACTGAGCTAATGGGAAAGCCCCCATTAGAAACACATGTTCTCATTCCTTTATTGTTAAGGGCCACAGTGCGAGACACCTGTGTGAGGCCTGACTTGTCCATGTATATCTGATTCTTTCCACCTTATGATTTATGTTTCTAAGTGTGAATTCTCAATGGAGAAAGTCCAGACATGTTGTAGGCACTTTGGGAAGATGGGCCTTACTAAGCCTGATCCCCTTTACAGCCCCCAAGACAACTTCTGATTTAAAATTCAACTCGGAAACACAGTACTTAATAGATCACCACCACGCCAGTCTCTGCAGAAAAAGTATACCTGAAGTTAAGAACACCCACTTCTTTATATGGAAAAAAGGCAGAAGGATTTTATTCATTTTTTTGGCTGCCTCAAGATGCCTTCAGGGCATTTTTTGTTTGGCAAGAGTATCTGGGTTCAAAGCACAGCATCCTGAGCCTGACTGCTTTGTTTAATCAGGCTCTTAAACAACTGAGTTAATGGGCAGGACCCCATTACAAACACAGGTTCTCATTCCTTTATTGTTAAAGGCCACAGTGTGAGAAACCTGTATAAGGCCTGACTTATCCTATTATATCTGATTTCTTCCACCGTATTTTTTACATTTCTAAATGTGAATTCTTCATGGAAAATCACCAGACTTGTTCTATACACTTTGGAAACATGGACCTTCCTAAGCCTATTCCATGTTACAGCCATGAAGAGGACTTCTGACTCAAAATTCAACTGGTAAATGCAGTAATTCATAGACCCCACCATGCCAGTTTCTTCAGTAAAAGTGTACCTGAAGTTCTGGCCTCCCATTTCTTAATGTGGAAAAATGGCAAAAGGATTTTTTTTGATGGCCTCAAGATGTCTTCAGGGCATTTCTTGTTTGGTGTGATAACCTGGTGTAGACCCACAGCATCCTAAACCTGTTTTGTTTAAGCAGGCATTTAAAAATAGAGCAAATAGGCAGGCCCCATTAGAACGAAGGTTATCATCCCTTTAGTGTTAAGGGCCACAGTGTGTGACACCTGTGTAAAGCCTGACTTGTCCATGCATATCTGATTCCTTCCACCATATTATTTATATTTCTAAGTATTAATTCTTAATGGAGAATCAACAGACAGGTCCTGGGCACTTTGGTAAAATGGACCTTCCTAAGCCTGTTCCCCTTTATAGCTGTCAAGAGGACTTCTGGTTCAAAATTCAATTGGGATACACAGCGCTTCATAGATCACCACCATGCCAGTCTCTTCAGAAAAAGTATACCTGAAGTTCCTATCTCCCAGTTCTTTATTTGGAAAAATGGCAGTTTTTTTGTTCTCCTCATTTTTCTCACAGCCTCAAGATATCTTCTGAGAATGTCTAGTTTGGAGTATCTGAGTTTTAACCACAGCATCCTCACCCTGACTGCTTTGTTTAAGCTGGCTCTTAAACAGCAGAGCTAATGGGCAGGCCCTCATTAGAAACACAGGTTCTCATCCCTTTATTGTTCAGGGCACAATGTGAGACACCTGTGTGAGGTCTGACTTCTCTATGTATCTAATTCTAATTCTTTGAACCATATGATTTATGTTTTTAAGTGTAAATTGCTAATAGAGACATTCCAGAGTGTTTCTAGGCACTTTGCAAAGGTGGGCCTTCGTAAGCCTGTTACCTATTACAGGTCCCAAGAGAATTTTTGGGTCAAAATTCAACTGGGAAATGCAGTAATTCATAGATCCACACCATGCCAGTCTCTTCAGAAAGACTATACCTGAATTTCTGGACTCCCACGTTTTTATATGGAAAAATGGCAGAAGGATTATTATTTTTTGAATGGCCTCAAGATGCCTTCAGGATATTTCTGGTTTGGTGTGAGAATCTTGGTTTGAACCACAGCATCTTGAGCCTGACTGATTTTTTAAGCAGGCACTTAAACAACTGAGCTAATGCACAGGCCCCCAATAGAAACACACATTTTCATCCATTTATTGTTATGGGCCACAGTGAGAGAAACCTGTGTAAGGCCTGATTTCTCCATGTGTATCTCATTGCTTCCATTGAATGATTCATGTTTCTAAGTGTAAATTCTTAGTGGAAAAATTCCAGACAGGTTTTAGGCCCTTTGGGAAGATGTGCCTTCCTAAGCCTGTTCTACTTTTCTACCCCCAAGAAGTCTTGTGGCTTAAAATTAAACTAGGAAACACAGTACTTAATAGACCACCCCCATTCAGTCTCTTTAGAAAAAGTATACCTGAAATTCTAGCCTCCCAATTCTATAAAAGGAAAAATGGCAGAAATCATTTTTTGGTGGTCTCAAGATGCCTTCAGGGCATTACCGGTTTGCCATGAGTGTTGGAACCACAGCATACTAAGCCTGACTGCTTTGCTTAAGCAGGCTGCTGAACAGCTGAGCTAACGGGTAGGCCCCCATTAGAAACACTCATTCTCATCCCTTTATTGTTAAGGGCCACATGTCAGACACCTGTGTAAACCTGTCTTGTCCATGCATATCTGATTATTTCCACCATATCATTTATTTTCTAAAAGTGAATTCTTAATGAAGAATGACCAGTTTGTAGACACTTTGGGAAAATAAGCCTTCCTAAACCTGCTCCACCTTTCTTCTCCCAAGAAGACTGGCTCTTGAACAACTGAGCTAATGGAGTAGAAACACATGTTCTCCTTTAATGTTTAGGGCCACAGTGCAAGATGCTGGTGTAAATCCTCACATTTCCTATTATATCTGATTCCTTCCACCATATGTTTTATATTTCTAAGTGAATGACCAGACAGTTTCTAAGCATGTTGTGAAGATAGGCATTCCTAGGCCTATTCTACTTTATAGCCCCCAAGAAGACTTTGGTTCAAAATTCAACTGGGAAATGCAGTAATTAATAGATCCCCCGTATGCCACCCTCTCCAAAAAAAAGTATTCCTGATGTTCTGGCCTCCCAGGTATTTATATAAAGAAATGCCAGAAGGATTACTTTTTTTTGTTTGTTTGTTTTGGTCGGCCTCAAGATGCCTTCAGGGCATTTATGGTTTGGCATGAGAATATGGGTTAGAACCACAACATTCTAACTGGAATGCTTTGTTTAATCAGACTCTTAAACAACTGAGGTAATGGCCAGGCCCTCATTAGAAACACACGTTCTCATCACTTTATTGTTGTTCCACAATGCGAGACACCTTTGTAAGACCTGACTCATCCATGTATGTCTGATTCTTTCCACCATATGATTTAGGACTCTAAGTGTGAAACCTAACCGTAAACCTAACCGTAACCCTGACCATAAACCTAACACTAAACTTAATCATAACCTTAAGCCTAAACATAACCCTAAACATAACCCGTGCCCTAACACTAACTGTAACACTAACACTAACGCCAACTTTAACCTAAACACAACCTTATCCATATCCCTATCCATAACACTAAACCTAAAACTACTTATAATCCTAACCTTAACCATACCCTTAACTCTAAAACTAACCAATAAATTTAGCCATAACCTGAACCCTAAAACTTACCATAACCCTAAGCCTAAACTTGGCTATAACCCTAAATGTCACCATATCACTAAACCTAACAATAAACAACTGTAAAAATAACACTAACCCTTCCACCCACCCTAACCCTAAACCTACCATAAACCTAAACCTAAACCGTCACCCTAACCCAAATATTAACACTAACCCTAACCCTAAGCTTAAGCTGTAAGCCTAACCCTAACCGTATATACTACCCTAACCCAATCCATAACTCTCACCTTAACCCATAACCCTAACCCTAACCATAACCATAATCCTAAATGTAACCCTACACCTACCCCTAACCCTAACGCTAACCAAAGCTGTAAGCCTAAGCCTAACCCTAACCCTAAGTCTAAACCTAACCCTAACCCTAACATTACCCTAACCTTAAACCTAACCCATAACCTTAACCCCAAATGTAACCCTAACACTAACACTAAACCTTACCCCTAAACCTCCCCCTAACCATGACCATAACTGCATTCTTAACCCTAGCTGTAAGTCTAAACCTAACCCTAACTGTAATCCAATCCCTAACACTAACTGCTGTGACCCTAGCCTATAGCTACACATAACCCTAAACCTAGCCTGAACCCTAACTGTAAACTTAACCCTAAACCTAACGGGAACATTAAACTGAACCATAATTCTAAACCAAACAATAAACCTAGTGGTAAAACGAAAACTAAACCTTACAATAACTTTAACCCTTACCATAACAACCCTAATGTTTACTGTAAACCTAAACCTAACCCTAACTTAAACCTTAATCATAAATTTAACTGCAAGTATAACACTAACCCTTACACTAATCCTACCCTAAACCTAACTTTAAATCTAACCCTAACCATAATTCAAACACTAGCACAAATCCTCACCATAACCCTAACCTTAATGCTAAATGTAACCCTATGCCTATTCCTAACCCTAATGCTAACACTAACTGTAAACCTAACCCTAACACTAACCATAAACCTAACACTATCAATAATCCTAACCCTAACCATAACCCGAAAGCAAAACCTAAACCTGAGCATAACCCAAACCCTAAAAGTAACCCTACACCTAACCGAAAATGTAACCATAACCATAACCCTAACCTTAACCTTAACTCTAATGCTAACCCAAATGTAACCATAACCTAACCATAACCTTAACCCTAAATGAAACCCTAACCCTTAACCTAACCCTAATCATAACCACAACCTTAACCCTAACCATAACGCTAAAACTAACTAAACCTAAAGCTAAACCCTAACTCTAACCCTAAAGCTAACTCAAAATGAAACCCTACTCCTAAACCTAACCAAAACCATAACCCTAACCCTAACTGTAGCCATAATCCAAGCCTTAACTGTAACACTAACCCTAAACTTAAACCTAGCCCTAAACCTAACCATAACTCTAAACATAACCGTAACCATAATCCTAACCCTAACTTTAACCATTAAGCTAAACATAATCCTAAACCTAAACATAAACCTAAAATTAACCCTAACTTTAATACTAAACCTAAATGTAACCTTAACCCTAACCTTAACCCTAACTGTAACTGTAACTATAACTCTAAAACTAATCCTAACCCTAACTGAAACCCTAAACCCAAACCTAAATGTAACCCTAAAAATCCTAACTGTAAACCTAGCCCTAAACCTAACCCTACCGCTAACTATAATCCTAACCCTAACCGAAACCCTAACCATAACACTCACCCTAACCATTACCCTAAACCAACCCTAACCATAACCCTAACCCTAATCCTAACTGTAACATTAATCCTAACCCTAACCTAACTCTAAACTTAAACCTAACTCTAACCCTAACCTTAACTATATCCCTAAACCTAACCCTAACCGTAACCCTAATTCTAACCCTAATCATGACCCTAATGATAAGCACAACCATAAACTTAACCCAAAACTTAACTGCAACCCTAAACCTCACCCTAACAGTCACCATAACCCTAACACTACCAAAAACCATTAGCCTAACCCTAACAGTAACCCTAAACTTAACAATACTCATAACCCTAACCATAACCTTAATCCTAATCCTAAACCTAACCATTACTCTAACAATAAGCCTAGCCATAAACATAACACAAACCCTATACCTAAATGTAATTATTAACCTAACCCTAACTATAACACCATCTCTAACACTAACTGTAATCTTAACCCTAACTGTAGCCCTAACACGAAACAAAAAACTAAGCATAAACTTAACCCTAACCCTAACTGAAACCTCTAAATCTAACCTTAACCTTAACTTTAACCCTAACACTAGCCCTAAATCTTAACGTAACACTAAAACTAACCAAACTCTAAACCTGATTGTAACCTTAAACCTAACCTAACCCTAATGCTAAACATAAACCTAACCCTAAACTTAAACACAACCCTAGCCCTAACCATAACAGTAATCCCTACCCAAACTGTAATCCTAAGCCTAACCTTAACCATAACCATAAAACTAATCCTAATTCTAACTGAAAAAACAACCCTAATTGTAAGCATAAAGCTAAACCTAACCCTAACTGTAAGCCTAATCCTAATGCTAACCATAAACCTAACCCAAAACCTAACTGCAACCCTAACTCTAACCATAACTGTACCCCTAACCTTAAACCAGACCATAGCCATAACCCTAACTGTAACCTTAAACTTAACTGTAACTCTAAACATAATCCTATCCTTAACACTAACCCTAAAATCATGGTTTCCCTAGCCCTAAGCCTAATCTTAACATTAAACCTAACCCTAACTCTAATCCTAACCCTAAACCTAACTGTGACAATCAGCCTAACACTTACTCTAACCTAACCATAGCCCTACCATAAACCTAAGCCTAAACCTAACTCTAAACATAAATGTATACCTAAACCTACCCATTACTCAAACCCTAATGCTAACTCTAACATTAACCCTAACCCGAAACCTAAACATAAACCTACACCCAAAACATAACCCTAACCTTAACCATAACCATAAACCAAAGCCTAACCATAACCATAACCCTAACCCAAAATCTAAACATAACCATAACTCTAACATAAACCCTAAATGCAACACTAATGATAACCCTAACCGTAACACTAACACTAACCATAACCATAAACATAAGCCTAAACCTAACCATGACCCCAACTGCAACCATACCCAAAACCCTAACCTTAATGAGAACCCTAACAATAACAATAACCCAAATCCTAAACAGAAACCTCAATCCAACCATAAATCTAAACCTAACCCGAATTCTGGCAGTAACACAAACTCTAACCATTACTATGAACCTAACAATAAACCTGAACATAAACCTAAAAGTAACCCTAACTGTAACTGTGAAAGTAACCCTAAACTTAAACTTAACCCTAACCCTAACAGTAAATCTAAACCTAATCCTAACATTAACCCTATTCCTAAACCTAACCGTAACTGTAACCCTAATCCAAACCGTAACCATATCTGTAAACCTATCTCTAACCTAACTCTAACCATAACGCTAAACTAAACTTAAGCCTAACTCTAAACCTAACTATAAAACTAAACCTAATCCTAACCTTAACCCTAACCCTAATTGTAATCCTAACCCTAAATATAACATTAACCCTAACTTTAAGCAGAACACTAACACTAACTCTAATTGTAACACCAACCCTAAGGTTAAAGATAAACCTGACCCTAAACCTAACCGTAACTCTAACTCTAATTATAACCCTAAACCTAACTCTAACGATGATAAACCTTACCCTAAACCTAACCCTAAAAGAAACCATAAAACTTAATCTAAGAGTAACCCTAAACATAAACGGAACCCAAACCTAACATTACCCCTCTCTGTAACACTGACCCTAATGATAACCCTAGTTGTAAACCTGAACTAACACTAACTGCAACAGTAACACTAACCCTAACCCAAGACTAACTTTAACACAAACCATAACCCTAAAACTAAACCTAACTGTAACACTAACCCTAGGCCTAACCATAAGACTAACTATAATCCTAACCCAAACCATAACCCTTACCTTAACCCTTACAATAACACTAAACCTAACACTAGCCCTAACCCTAATCATAACTCTACACATAACCCTCACTGTAACCCTAACCATAATATTAACCATAATACTAACCATAAACCTAGCCCTAACTATAAATCTAAAACTAAACTTAAACCTAATCCTAACAGTAAATCTAACCCTACACTTAAACCTAACCCTATCCCTGTCTAATCCTAACCCTGACAGTAACCCTAATCCTAAAGCTAGCTGAAATCTTAACCCTAGACCTAACCAAAAACCTAACCCTAACTCTAACCCTAAAATTAAACATAACTCTAAACCTAACCCTAACCTTAACTCTACTCTAATTTTAATAGTAACCCTAACCATAACCCTAACCCTAAGAATAACCCTAACCATAATGCTAATTCTAACCCTGACCTAAACCCAACCCTAACCCTAACCCTAAACATAACTCTAATCCTAACAGAAGCCTAATCCTAACCCTAATCATAAACCTAAACATAATACTAACTCTAACTCTAACTCTAATCTTAACCCTAACCCAAACCCTAACCCTTAGCCTAAATCTAATGCAAACCCACAACTTAATGCTAACCCTAACAGTAACTCTAACCCTAAGCCTAATCTTAACTCTAATCAGCACAATAACACAAAACATAGCTGTAACCCTAAACCTAAACATAAAAATAAACCTACTCATAATCCTAACCATAAGCCTCACCTAACCCTGAAAGTAACTCCAACAGTAAACTTAACCCTAATGCTAACCCTAATAGTAACCCTAATCATAACCCCAAATCTAGCCAATAACCTAACAGTAACTCTAAACATAAACTTAACTGTAACCCTAACCCTAACTCGGAACTTAAACCTAACAGTAATCCTAACCCTAACCCTAACTCTAACACAACTGAAACCTCACACCTAACCCTCACCAGAACCGTAATGCTAAACCTAAAGCTAACTATAAACTAACCCTAATCATAACCATAACATTAACCCTCAACCAAACTCTAACCCTATCCAGAACTCTAACCCTAACCTAACTGTAAACCTAACCCTAAACCTAACTGTAAATGTAACCTTAAATCTAAGCCTACTACTAACCCTAACCATAACTGTTACCCTGACTATAACCCTATCTCTAACCCAGCTGTAACCATAACTCTAACCCTAACCATAACTCTAACCCGAAACCTAAGCATAAACCTACCCCTAACTGTAACTACAATCCTAAACCTAAGCCTAACCCTAACCCTAATCTTCACTGTAACTTTAAACCTAACCCTAACCATAAAACTAACCCTAAACATAACTCTACCCGTAACCCTAACACTAAACCTAAACATAATATACCTATCACAAAGATAACCCTAAACCTAACCATAACCCTAAACCGAAACCTAACCCTAAACAGAACCCTAACCCTAATCCTCATTTTAACCCAAACCTTAAAGCTAAAAGAAACTTTAATCCTAACCCTAACCCTAAAAATACCCTAACCATAATCCTAACCCTAAACATAACAACTAAACCTAACAATAACCCTAATTCTAACCCCAACCATAAAACTAACCCTCACACTAATGAAAACTTTAATACTAATCCTCACTGTAACTGTAACCCTAAACCTAACCGTAAGCCAAACCCTAACAATAACCCAAACCAAAACACTAATCTTAACTCTAACCATAATCTTAAACCTAACAAAAACCATAGGACTAACCATAACCATAAACCTTATCCTAACGATAAATGACACCCTAATCCTAACGTTAATCCTAACCATAAACCTAACCATAACGTTATCCCTAAACCATACTTTAACCCTAAACCTAACCTTAACCCTAACCGTAATTCTAAACCTAGACCTAACCCAATCTTTAACCCTAATGCTAACCCTAAACTAAACCATAACCCTAAGCCTAAGCTTAACCCTAACACTAAATATAAACTTAAACATGACACTAACCCTAACATTAACACTAACTCTAACAATAACCCTAAAGCTAACTCTAACCCTAAACCTAACTAAATGTAAACCTAAACCTAACTCTGAACGTAACCCTAATCCAAAACCTAAAGCTAAATGTAACCCTAACGCTAACTCTAATCATAACCCTAACACTAAAACCAACTCTAACTGTAACCATAAAACTAACGACAAAACAGTGACCTAAACCTAATCATACTCATAATTCTAAACCTAAACTGAACCCTAACCCTAAGCATAATCATAACCATAACCATAGCACTATCCCTAACCATAAACCTAACTCTAACCCTAATGCTAGGTGTAACCCTAAACCTAATCCTAACTATAATCGTAATCCTAAAACTAACATAACCATAACCCTACACCTAACTGTAACCATAACGGTAACCCTAAATCTGAACCTAAACGTATTTAAATCTAAACCTAAACCAATCCCTAAGTGAAACCCTAACCCTAACCCAAACCATAACCATAAACCTAACCCTAAACCTAAGTGTAACCATTAGCTCAGCTGTTTAAGTGCCTGCTTAAACAAAGCACTCAGGCTCAAAATGCCATGGTTCAAACCCACTTTCTCACAGAAAACAGAAATGCCCTCAAGGAATATTCAGGCAAAAAAAAAAAACAAAAAACTTCTGTCACTTTTTAATATTAAGGCCTATGAGGCTGCATTTTTAGGAATACTTTTCTGAAGAGACAAGCATGGTAGTGATCTTTGAATTACTGCGTTTACCAATTTGAATTTAGAACTGGAAGTCCTGTGGTGGACTCTAATGAGAGCAGCTGCACAAAGCTCATCTTCACCAAGTGACTAGAACATGTCTGGGCTTTCTTCATTAAGAATTCAGTTAGAAACTTAAGCATACAGTGGAAAATATCAGATATTCATGGAAAAGTCAGGCCACACAGGTGTCTTGCATTATGGCCCTTACCAATACAGGTAGGAGAACACGTGTGTCTAATGGGGGCTTGACCATTACCTCAGTTGTATAAAAGCCTGCTTAATTGAAGCAATCAGGCTCAAGATGCCTGGACATAAAAACCATAGACTCACTCCAAATAAGAAATGCCCTGAAGGAATCTTGGGGCAGGGACGGAAAAATATAAAATGGTTTGCCATTTTTCCATATAAAGTACTGGGATGCCAGAACTTCAGGTATACTTTGCCTGAAGAGACAGGCATGGTGGGAATCTATGAAGTATTGCATTTTCCAGTTGAATTTTGAGACAGTAGCTCTGTAGATGGCTATGAGGGGAACAGGCTAAGGAAGGCCCAAGATTGCAAACTTCCTAGAAGCTCTCTTGACTTTCTCCATTAAGAATTCACAATTAGAAACATAATTCATAGGGTGGAAGGAATCAGATATACATGGAGAAATCAGGCCTCACACAGATGTCTCTCATTTTGACCCTTAACCATAAAGGGATGAGAATGTGTGTTTTTAATGGGGGCCTTGAGCATTAGCTCAGTTGTTTATGTGCCTGCTTAAACAAAGCAATCAGGCTCAAGATGCTGTGGTTCAAATACAGAGTCTCACAGGAATCCAGAAATGTCCTCAAGCCACCAAAAAAAGAACTTCTTCAATCTTTTCATATTAAGTCCTGGGAGGCTGTATCTTTAGGTGTACCTTTCTGAAGAGACAGGCATGGTGGTGATCTATGAATTACTGCATTTCCCACTTTGAATTTAGAACTGGAAGTCCTGTGGTGGATGCTAAGGAGAGCAGGCTGCACAAGGACTATCTTCACAAAGTACCTAGAACCTGTCTGAGTTTTCTTCATTAAGAATTCCCATTTAGAAACATGTGTTTCTAATGGGGGAATGCCCATTAGCTCAGTTGTTTAAGTGACTGCTTAAAGGAAACAGGATGCTGTGACATAAACCCCATAGACTCATGCTAAACCAGTAATGCTCTGAAGGCATCTTGAGGCCATGCGAAAAATAAAATGGTTTGTCCTTTTTCCATATAAAAAACTGGGATGCCAGAACTTCAGATATACTTTTTCTGAAGAGACAAGCATGGTGGTGACCTGTGAAGTGCTGCATTTCCTGCTTGAATTTTGAACCAGTAGACCTGTAGAGGGCTGTAAAGGGAACAGGCTTTGGAAGACCTATCTTGGCAAAGTTCCTAGAAGCTGTCTTTAACTTCTCCATTAAGAATTCACAATTGGAAATATAAATCATTTTGTGGAAAGAATCATATACATGGAGAAGTCTTTTTTTTTTTTTTTTTTTTTTCCGGAACCAGGGATTGAACTCAGGCCTTTGTGCTTGCCGGGGAAGCACTTATTCCACTGAGCCATCTCCCTGGCCCACACAGATTTCTCTCATTGTGGCCCTTTACCATTAAGGGATCAGAATGTATGTTTCTAATGGGGGCCTGCCCATTAGCTCAGTTGCTTTTGTTCCTGCTTAAAAAAGTTAGACTCAAGATGCTCTTTTTCAGACCCAGTTTCTCACAGGAAACCAGCAATGACCTCAAGGCATCTTCACACTGCAAAAAAAATTTTTTTTCTGCCATTTTTTCATATTAAGACACGGGAGGTTGGATATTTAGGTATACTTTTCTGAAGAGATATGCGTGGTGATGATCTATGAATTACTGTGTTGCCTAGTGTGAATTTAGAACAGGTAGTACTGTGTGATAGAATAATGAATGCAGGCTACACAAGGCCCATCTTCACAACATGCCTAGAACCTGTCTGGGATTTCTTCATTAAGAAAGCACACTTGGAATCACAAATCATGGAGGAGTAACAAGCAGGTCTGCTGTGGTAACTCCAGTCTTAAAACATGTTTTTGTCTCTTTTTCCCTAGGAATGAATGGGAGAGAAAACACCCTTCTCCAGTTTCTCTTCACCATCAGCTGGAATGTCACAAACTTCACAGATGTTTTTCTTAGGAGACTGAATGTGTTGCCACTCTTGATACAGTGCAGCTTTGAAAATTACTTCAGATACAAGAGTAACTTTTTAGCCAGAGTTCTGTGTTTCACTGTAAATGGGTACATGCATTGGAGTGCCCTGATTTCAAAGAAGCTGGAGCTCAGATGGTCTTGTGCATTAAGATATCACACTGAGAAATACAAGTTAAAGAATGAAAAAAAGCAGCTTTTCTTAGGGAACTGCCATCTTAAAATGGGTTTATTCCTCTTTTCTATAGGAAATAATGAGAAAGAAAATCCCCTTCTCCAGCTGTTCTGCACCACCAGCTGGAAAGTTAGAAATGTCACGAATATTTTTCTTAGGAGGCTAAATGAAATGCCACTCCTGGCACATGTGGGCTTGTGAATTGCTTCTATTACCAAAGTTACATTTTAGCGAGTGTTCTGTGATTTGCTGTGTAGGGGAACAGGCAGTGTAGTGCCCTGCTTCATAAAGAAGCTAGAGATTACCTGGCTCTAGTGCATTAAGAACTCTTATCAACACAAATCATTGAGTGGAAAAAGAAGCTCTACTTAGGGAACTGCGATCTTCAAACGGATTTCTACCCCTGATAACATAAGAATTAAAGAGAGAGAAAATTCACATCTCTAATTACTTTACACCACCAGGTGGAAGGCACAAACTTCATGGATGCTTTTTTGTAGCAGACTAAATGGGTTTCCAATTTTGGCACAGTGTGGCTTTGTGTATTACTGTGGTTACCAAAGTGACTTTTAGGCCAGATTTCTGTGTTTCACTATATATTGGAACAGATATTGGAATGTGATGCTTCCTAAAGAAGATGGAGCTTAGCTGGCTCTTGTGCCTTAAGAACTCACTCTTATAAACACAAATCATGCAGTGGAAAGAGGTAGCTCTACTTAGGAAACTGCAGTCTTCAAATGGGTTTGTCTTTTTTCCTATGGGAATGAATGAGAGACAAATCACACTTCACCAACTTCTCTGCAACAAAAGCATTAATGTCACAAACTTCATAGATGCTTTTTTTTGTGAGACTAAATGAGTGGCCTCCCTTGGCACAGTGCAGCTTTTTGAGTTACTGTGGTCATCAAAGTGCTATTTTAATTAGAGATCTGTGTTTTACTGTATCTGAAAACAGTGATTGGAGTGCCTACTTCCCAAAGAACCTGGAGCTTAGCTAGATATTCTGTGTTAAGAACTCACACTTAGAAACACAAATCATGGGGCTGGTGAGATGGCTCAGTGGTCTAAAGCACCTACTTGGAACAAGCTTGGCAA
>NDGM011059992.1:0-14510 GCA_002564305.1 Octomys mimax
AATTTGGTTTGAAACTGTCTCATTGCTATTTGTTTCTCAATAAAATTATGGAAAAAAAGAATCATTGTCCTGCACAAAAGTGTTAGGGCTGTGTAAACTAACAAATGTTGAACATACACTCAAAAAAAAGGTATATAAACCCGGAACTCTGATGAAAATGTCTCTTCTCTTTGGATTGCATCTCCCTAGTGCAGGCACTCCTGTTAGCACTTTCTTTTGTAAATAACTAGAAGAAACTCAAATAATTAGCTCTAAAAGTAAATTAATTATAAGTGCTGATAAATTTTATTTCTGTTTTGCTTTTGTTTTATTTTAATTTTCCAGGACAGATTTAGGGCTACGTAATAACTGCCTCTTTGTCTTTTAGGAGAAACTTATCTATGTCATTTGTGTTATTAAAACTTCCACATTTTTTCTATAGAAGAGAAAGGTGTGTGATTTGAAATTTTATCATCCCTTTTTATATTTAAATACCTTGGAAGAAAATTGATGTTGATACAGCTACATACAATGTTTGCTTATAGTGTACTGCTGTGGAAACTTCATTCTTTCTAATCCAGGTACCTAAACTATAGCAGAAAAGCATTTAAAAATTAATACTACCTAATCAATCCAGCTTATTAGTTTAGAACTCACTGAATGCTGAAAATGCTGATAATATAATAAGCTTCCTAGTTAATGGAGTCAAAGCTAACTCCCTAACTTCAAAGAACAGCTAGTATCTTACTCATTAACTTAATCAACTCTCTGGACACCTCATAGGCAATACATCCTGGTGAGGAGAGTGAAAAAGTTGCAGGTGGGTGTTCTGTTCTGATATCCCACCACTGACTTGAATGTAAAAATTTGGACAACCGTGAACGCACAAATAATGCACCTTTCCACACTTGACTAACATCAGAACAAGAAAAACAAATTCTGCAACTTCAGTCAGATCTTAAATTTAAAATGATCTGAAAAGTCCAGTCTATGTGAAACTCAACATTGACTGTAATGAGTATTTTTCATTTCATGCACTAGTACAGTTTAGCCCATGAACAATATAAAAGTAGAATAACTACCATCTTGTACCTTTTGTATGCTTTTAAATTTTTTTCTGAAACAAAAGTCAATGAATGTAATTAACTATTAAAAAGTATTTAATATTTCTTACTTGCCTAAGCTAGTGGTTGATACATTGTGTTAATTTGGCTAGATGACTCTGTGTCAAGGTTCCAGCTGGTGGGGGTCCCGCCCTGGGACACAATTAATTCTTCCCTAGGACACAACGGGACCACCGTGGGACACAATGGGCCTGCCCTGGGGTGTGGATTGGTTCCTCCCTTGAGTGGGACCAGGGTCCATCCTGAGGTGCGATTGGTTCTACCCTAGGGCATAGTGGGCCTGCCCCAGGGTGACTTAGCACAAAGAGACCATATAAAAGGGCTGAAGAAGGAATGGAGGTTCTACTTCGTCAGAAAAACTTCACTCTTAGCATTGGGCTTGGACTTCCTCACCTGGCTTGCAGCGCAGACTCTTTGGCCTCTGGCTTGGATCCTTTGCCTTCTGTCTAAGACTCTTCAGCATCCATCGCATGTCACAGACCCATTACCTGGGGAATAGAGACTTGCACGGAGCACTGCAGTGAGCTTCAGACCTTGGGGCTGAATTCTTCAGTCTGGGTTGTGCAGACACCCTCTGCATACTCCCTCATCTGACTCTGTGTCTGACTGTCGTAAACCAATCTTGTAATTCCTTATACACCGTATATCTTGTGTTAATATCTGTTCCTTATATTATATCTGTTCCTCTAAGTGAAACCCTGACCAATACACCTAACCTTCAGAGTGGAATAGGAAAATTATAAAACTGTTATTAGTCTCTCATTCAAAAATTAAATAAACACATGGTATGTATCCAAGCAATGTTTTAAACATTGAATTTCAAAAAGAATGCATTGTTTCTGCTTTCACTCACTCTCAGTAAGTACTACCATCAGCTATAATTCATGCAACTTATTTACTCTTGATATTTTTTTATGTTTCTTCTTTCTTTCTTTTTTTTCCCCCTGAACCGGGGATTGAACTCAGTCCCTTACGCTTGCCAGGGAAGCATTTATTCCACTGAGCCATCTCTCTGGCTCCTCTTTCTTATTTCTGGAGAGTCTTCTCTATAATAACCACTTCTTAGGGAAGGATGTCTTTGTAATAAATATTAAAAAGTCAGAAAAAACATTAGTGCATTTTTACAGATATTTTCCACTTAATTATTCTTTCAACAAACAAGAACAATAAAGAATAAAATATCAAGCAGAAATATTTTGTTTCTGGAAATTATTTGAACATCTCTAAATGAAGGGCTCATTGCTGGTTGGAGCACTACTTTTCATTAGGCCTGTATTTATTTCTGACATGAATATTGTGAGTTAGATTTAGGCTTTCTACTTCTGTACCTTTGATGCTATCTCTGATTTTACTACTATAAAAGAACTGTTCAGACCTTCCCTTCTCCTTCCTAATCAGTTCTCAATGCATCACTGTGGTCAGGGCTTTATACTTCTGTAAAGAATCTTTCTTTAGACCAAACCTGCTTTGTCTACACCTTCACAGAATTATATGCTAGAAAATTTTCTTTGGTAATACATTTTCCTCTCTACATCCTGAGGAATTGCTCAGCATTTTGATTTAGTGATAATAGAAAACAAATAATAAAGATATCCTTTGTGTATAAGACCCTTGGTTCATTTTAATGTACCATGAAGACCAGCCATCCAAAGCCAAGCCTCTAATTTCTATCTTAATGCAGAATAGCATTTGTTAACTTTTGACTTCAAGATATTTTTTTTCTTAATACAGACATAAAGTGATTTTTTCTGACAAATATTTTATACATAATGCTGTAATGCTTGAAATTTTCACATTTTAATGAATTGAAATTAATGCTTAAATGACTAAATGCTGATTAAGATGTAAGCTTACATTAAAAAGAAGAAGAATGTTTCTTTGCAGAGTGGGATTAATTCTTTTAATAGAGATAACATGCTGGGATTATTGGCATGTGTGATGGAGTGAGTTCTGGTGACATCTGTGCTTCTCCATAGTTTTTTGGTCCTTCCTGAGAGTCACTGGTGCCTTTATTCACATTTCAGATTAACTTTAAATATTTTCTTCTATGCCTTGAGTCAGTGAAATTTCAATTTTTATCCAATCAACTTAAATAAACTGAAGTGCTGTTAGCATTAGTCAAATTTCTGGGAAGACAGAAGCAAAAACCTATTTGTATCAAAACCCCCCAATTGTCCATGTGTAATTATTTTATCTGTATTCTTGTCACATGTTACTATTGTTCTAGTAAGTGAGCTACACTCTAAGTTATATGTTCATTTAGCTATTACCCTTCATTTAAAATACAATTTTATTTTCAATAAGCAAGTGTCTATCTTAATTAATCAATTCAGTTGTGCTGAATTCTTCACTGGATTTATATGATGGTATTTTAAAAATGATCTAAATACTCAGTCACTTGCTTTTAACTCTGGAAATTGAAAATTAAATGTTATTTAGGAAATTAAAAATCAACTTTTTATGACTTCAATAGAAAGAACTCATACTGAAATGTGAACAATGTGTATGAAAAGTTAATAAGTAAGGCGAATGATGGTCCATGGTAATTAGGGAATAATCAGACTCCTACACTACTTATATCCAACACCCATGAGAAAGGAAGTTTTCTTCTATGAAGGTTTCATGCTCATAGCAAAACTGAACTTTACAATCCTTTGATCAAGGATACAAAGAATTTACATTACAGTGGTCTCTCACTTCTCCTGGTACGATCATTTTCTTTTTAAAAAACAGAAGGATAAATAGATACAAGGCTTTTGTATATAAAGAGGAAAGAGGTTGAATGGAGGGGAAGGGAATGGACAAATAAAAAGAAGAAACAACATGTTCAGGCACAAATTTCCTATGACAAATGTTATCATTGTGTATATCTAAAATATGCTATTCAAAACTAATAAATTACCATGGACCATCATTCGTCTTACTTATTAACTTTTTATAAACATTCCTTCAATCCCCAGTTCTAAAAAAAAAAAAAAAGAAAAGAAAAAGAAAAAACTCTAAGATTAATAATTGGGGCTGTTCAAATAGCTGAGCGGATTAAAGTGCCCCACCCCCAAGATGTGCTGAGACAGCAATTGACACTGGGTATGGTGGCGCAGGCCTGTAATCCCAGCTCTTGGGAGACTAACAGGTGGATCAGCATGAGTTTGATCTAGTAGTGAGAGCCTGTAGGCCCTTCCCTAAAATAAAAACAACAACAAAAAACCCAGTATTAGCCCCTGTAATTGATGCAAATACATCATATTTTCACTCTTTCTAGTGTGTTGGGAGAAAAATGCATCCTTGAATAACAGAAAACCATGTTTTAGAAAAGCAGAACGTACACCAGGGTTTCTAAGGTTCTTCGTGAACAAGTAAACTTAGTGAATTTAGTGAAGTATGTTTGAAAACCTCTGTTAATGAACTACTCTGTGACCCCTACTGTCCTTGCAACTTGTTGAGTGGAAGCTGTAAACCTAAAGCTGTGGCACATTTCGAGGAAAGACTGGCAGTATTGAGCAAAGAGGAATGAGAATTTTTTGTTAGTGTAGCTCTTTTTTCTTAAAAGCCAAAGAGGACTTTGAGGCTTATCTGAACTTACACAGGTAAATGAAGTGTTATTACTTTCCTCATTTCTAGAGAATTCACATGAATTTCAAGAGTATTAAAGTGACATTTAATTAGTCATAATATTGCTTCTGCCACTCTGTAATTTACCTCAGATTTGATTATGAAATATGCCTCAATAGAATTTTAAGTGTGTTTTTCACAGTGTTCTGCTTCAGAAAAATAAATGGATTTTTTAAATTTTATAATATATTTTCCCAATGTGATTCCTTTATTCTTTATATTATACCTATCATCTGTGAATCAAGTGTAGCTTCTAAGCAGCCAATGAGCAGCCAAACATGCTAATGAGGAAATCTCTAAATAATGTTCTACTGAGCTACAGTCCTGTGTCTATTAGAGAGTTGATGGAACACTGGGATCCTTTGAGAAGCCCTGAGAACACATTTAGAAAAACACCAAAACTACATTAGGGAGCGCTTTAGGATACTTCATTTCGACTATTAGAAGGGAGACAAGGATACATATGGGGACCCAGGTGGTTAGTGTATTGTACATTATTACTATAAAGTACAAGATTTTAGTCTCTTAGCTGATCAGACCCCACAAACTCTGTTGATTACATAGCACCCTACAGAGTAAACTGCAAGAGTAAATGAACAAACATCACACCTATACTTTCAAAGCTTGCCATTTGGTGGGGTTTCACATGTTTTACAGTTGGTCAGTTCTACAGGATAAAAATGATTTACATCATTTACAATGGTTTCTATCATGCCAGAGGGTGTAAGTCTATCGCAGATTCAATAAGAATGGCATGTGTCTTTGAGGTGTGTGTGTGTGTGTGTGTGTGTGTTGCAGTAAAAAATTAAGCCAGTGAAACTGTGTTAGTACAGCAAATTTTCTGAACTTACAAATAATAAAACATAGACCTGAGACTCTGTATGAATGCCGCTCTACTGACTCTTGAGACAATGTAACTTAAAGACAAATATCATGATTTCTTAGTTATGCAATTGCTCTTTCATCCTAATAAAGACCTTAAGCAAAGACTGAAATTTCACCAATGTTTAAGATGTGGTACTAGTTCTCATCTTTAGAGAAGGCCCGATTGTGCAGAAGGATTTACAAGGCTTTGACTCCCTGTCATATTTAATACTTACACTTATTTGCAGATTAAAATGTCTATTTGTTGCAGAGACTGGAGGAAAACTATTCACAGTGCTAACAAAGTTGAACAGATCCACCACCTGTGCTTGGTGTTGATTTTAAGGCCTTTTAGGAAGCTGGCTATTTTGGAGGAGATAAGTCATTCCTTTAAGGGAAAGTCAGGAACAAGTATCTGATGCCAGTAAGCGTTTGTATCATATGGAAATGATTCGGTGAATTATTTATACTGTTTATAGGCTACACTTCTCCATCTATTAACAAGAAAAAACTAAGAATGGGTTGTGTTACTTGTAGGCAGGTCTTTCTGCTAGAAATGGGTTTCTACTTCCACTTCTCTATGAACTCTGAGGTGTGACATATGACACAAATCACACATATTGTCACCTATTTGTCACAATTGTCAAGTCTTATGATATTTGCCAAAATGGAACTTGTTAACAAGCAGTTCTTGCCTGGGCCTTGCTTGGCAGGGTGATCAAAATGAGTAAGCATTAATAAAAGCAAAATGAATCCATAGATTTGGAGTGAGGAAGTTAAACCTAACTTTAGACCTGCTACTCAGTCATTTGACCTATTGCTTTACAGACAGATCCTTGATTTCATCTTCAGCACAAAAACCGTTTAATACCTAAATACCCAATGCCCTTCTATATCTATTGATGTAAATATTTTCATTTTTTCAAACCTCATTGTTTGAAAATAAACTTCTATATCCAAGAGTATATCAGCAACTTCCTTGATAAGAAATTGTATTACAACTACTAACTCATTATTCTTTTTTAAAACATTTGCTAAAGCATCTTTTATTTTGTATTGAAGTCAATGTGCCTCATCACTAAAAGCCAAATATTAACATAATTTTCCAACACATCATGGAAAATAATAATTTATATGTGTTAAATATAAAATGGAATAATAGGCCAACTAGATAGCTTAGTGGACTAAGATCCTGGTTTTGCAAGCGCAGGGACCAGGGTTAGATCCCCAGTCCCACCCCCTGAGTGTGCTAAGCCAGTAACCAAAACCAGACATGGTGGTGCATGCCTATAATTCCAGTGCTTGGGAGGCTGAAAACAAGAGGGTCACTATGAATCCAAGGTGCATAGTGAGATCCTTTACCAAATACATAAAATGAAAAGAAAAATGTAATGATAAAAGCATGATGAGAATTTATACAAGTTATTGGCAATCACTTAAACTACAAACAGTGCATGCTTTGATCAACTATTCTTCAAAAACAACTTTATGAATTCTATTTTTTAAAAAACCCAAAATATGATCAGTATACACAATGAAGTGTTAAATATGAAATAATACTTAGGAATGTACCTACCCATTGTCTATTCTGTGGTACTTCAGATTCTTTTTAATTTATAAAATCCATATCTGAATTCAATACATTAGATTTTTAGCATATTAATGAGTTGTGATTCTTCGTAAAACTTGTTTTGTCTTGGATCCTAAAAAGTGTGAAGTGCTTTTTATTTTAATAAACAGTGGTCTTAGAAACATAATTTTCAGATAAAATAAATTTAAGTCAGAATTGTCTTCATCACATTGATGATACCAGTAAAGAAACACTAGAGATAGCTTGATGGACATAGATAGTATGTAGAATAACTTCTGAAAATAAGGCTGCCAAATTATATTTAATACTGGCTATCTTCCAAGAGTAAAATTGAGCAACAGGAGTTCATGCTCAACTGCTATACAATATTGTAAACTAACGCAACTTAATTTCTGCTATAGAAAAATACAGACATAACTTATAGGAAAGACCTGAAATGCATTTATTGTAATAAATAAATTTTATGAGTGATTGCTAGGGTTATTAATTAATACAAAGTCTAAGATGGGCCCCTAGGATCACAGAGACAGCTTTTGCAAGTAGCTAATACTCTTTTATTTAGGCATAGAAATATAAAAAGATTTTTCTGGAATGAAAAAATTGGGGGAGAGAGGCTTTGTGAAGAATCACCTCATAGTTCTCAGTGTTAATACTGGTTTCAGGCAGGGAAAAGGCAGGTAGGATGATAGCAAATGTTCCATTTACTATGAGTGTTGGAAAGACTATATCACCTGTTGCTATGGGGATCAATTGGTAAGCTGAAATGAAGACTTATTGGAGTGAACTCTTGCAGCAGGAAGAAACAGAGAGGAAGCCCATAGTGCAAGTAATTCCATTTCCCTCCTCTAAGCTTTGCTGTTTTCCTCTGTTGACCAAGTCTAACAGTCTTTCTGTACGACAGAAATGCAGTTCTCAGAGGTCCTGCTACAGTATTTTGAAGCCAACGTCAAAAAATGGAATTGTAGCTGACGGAGAATAGTTTAAAAACCACCACAGACTCTAAATTTACAGAGCAATGAAACCTTTGCCATTTTATCATCTGTGGATTCTTAATCTTCTACAAGGTTCTGGCAAATCTTCTAGTATGAAATTAAGGATTAAGGAAAATAAGCCAGAATTAAATATCACATGATTTCTCTTAGAAGAGAAACATAAAATACAAATGAATAGCAAATGAAAATAAAGGAAATATGGCTGGAAACAAGAAGGCAGGTTTGGAGATGGGTAAGGAGAACAGAGGTACAATGTAAGTACAGGAGAGAAGGGTAAGGAGATAAAAAATAATCAAGATATGTTATTAACATAACAATTACTCTGAAGGGTCACTACTACCACTACTCTGTATTGCAAATATTCTCTCTCTTACACACACACACACACACACACACACACACTTAAAACATCCAGAAACATGCCTTTGCTTGAAGATATGACACATATTGACTGCACTGCGCAGCCAATGCATAATGGCGCTAACCAGCCCTGGCTTCCATCTCTCCCTGGACAGAGTCCCAACTGCCCTCCTTGGCAGCTACAAGTATTACTTGATATCCTGTCACCCCAAATCTTCCAACATAGAGCTTGTCTTGCCCTCAATGAGCATCAGAGATTTGTCAAATCTCACGAGGGCCATTCAGGAGGGTTACAGTTTTGATACCCACCCTTGTAATTTTTCTAGACTTAGAAATACGTGAACCTGAGGAGGGCAGCTAATTTCAACATGAATTATTCCAGACTTGGAGTGACAATCAAGGGTGAAAAAAAATGGAAAGCTTCTTCACGGATCTAGGCATGAGCTCGTGTTATGCATTGACATTTTGTTTTAAAGCAATTGAACAGATCATGAAAATTGCCAGTAAAATAGAAAATAAACAGAAAGCTCTTAAGCATCACTGTATTACATTTTCTAATTTTGAGATATATTTTATCAAAAATTTGTAATTTAATAAAAAATGCTGAAAAATCAAAAGCACCATAATATTTTCACCATTTCCTATTAAAAACATTCTGTAGACCATCATTAGGGTCAGTTATATGAACAGCAGACACATTTTTAGCTTGTTAGCTTGAAAAGAAATAAAAGCATTATGAATACAAAGATATGACTTCTCTCATAATCATGAAGTTTTTTATATTTGCAAGTAATGACTTATTAGAAATAAGAGTATGGGCTTATTTCTTAAATTTTAAACAAGGGTTATATGTACCCAACTTGAAGATTTGGATTGCGTGAAAAATACAAATGTAAATTAAAACATGATATATATATATATATATATATATATATATATATATATATTACAAAATGGGTCAGTCTTTGCATTCTCTTGCACCTAATCTTTTACCATCTTGCCTTACGACAACAGACCCCATCTTTGCAATGTCTGCATTCAAAGGTATGGATGTAGGTAATATGTTTCCAACGCATTGCTTACGGTTTGTTGCTACATTTTTGTCACAGTAATATGATGATGCCTAGCACGATAGATAATAGAGCGCTGAAATAGTCTTGTATGCTACTTATGAGGGCAGCAGGGCTGGATATAAGCATGCTGAATGAAAATAAATGCCAATTGGTATTTCGCAACAGCACGTGGCCTGTGCTTTGTTAATTTTCCAACGCAACTTTTTTTTTTATAATCAGCAGATGACTCTTTGTGTTTCTCCTATGCAGATGCCACACCACGTGAAGCCCTTGCCCTATTACAGCTACGACCAGCCCGTGCTCGGGTACTGCCAGGCCCACCAGCCCCTCCATGTCAACAAGGGCTACGACGCAGTGTCTCCAGAGCAGGACGAGAGCCCGGGCCTGGAGCTCGGCAGGGACCACAGCCTGATCGCCACCATCGCCAGGTCGGCGGCCCCGACCATCTACCTGGAGAGAATAACAAACTAAGGCAGCAGCCAGCTCCTCGGGGGACCTCGCCACTGGGGGAGGGAGGGAGGGCTTTCGTCCTAAAGGAGAATGGGTGTCCTGCAACCTCTAATCCAGCCAACTCATCGTTCCTGTTAAACAAGTTACGGGCATAGAGAAAAGAAAAACCAAAACTGCTTAAAGAGGGCAGCGGATGCCCCTGCAGCTTAACCGGGAGAACTACCACCGAACTTTCGGAGCTTTAAACTATGAAACAAAGAGAAACAAAACAAAACACTCCCGGATGTAAATAGTCAAAAGTGTCACGTTCTTATACAAATAGATTTCACCCTAGCTATCGATAGGTTTGTTTGTATATTTGATTTTTGTACACTGCATGGCTCCTGGGCTGGAGAACCAAGGGGGAAACACAGGTGGGTGGGGGGGAAAGAGGCAAGCAGTGCAGTCTTCTTTCTGGGTGTGTGCGGCACTCACGGACTTCATTTCGATTGGTTTCATGTTCTTTTCCCCTTAAGATTGCTGATCACTGTTGTTTGGTTTATTTCATTTTGTTTTATTTTTATTTCCTGGTCTGGTGAGTCTATTCTCCATTCTAAACGAAGGCACTCTAGCTTCTTTGTACCAAAAGAGAGTTCGCTTTACCACAGACCACAAAGAAGGAAAGATGGCCACAGAGTTTGATGTAACTGCTGGAATAAAAGTTCAATAAATCTAGGTGAATGCTGCTTGAAGACACACGTGGTACATGATATTAGGGATTTTATTTTGTTTTGTCCCCCTCCCTCACGAGCAGCCCTCATCAAGGACATCGGAAAGAGAGACTGAAGATTGGATGGAGATGAGAAGCAAAACTGTTCTCAGCTGGACTAGACATATATAAGAAAACTGGCCATGCAGTCGGTGAAAGGAACCGCTGACACATTTCTAAATAGGAGATAATGTGTAACACTGCTTTTTAAATTAATTATCAATTAGCTTTTGTGTAGTTTTTATCAATAAAAGAAAAAATGTTGAAAAATAAATATATTATTTTGTGGTTGGTACACCACAGTCCACCCAATATAGAGTGCTTTATGTTTGTGTAATGTTTCTATATCATGGCAAATCAGTAAGAATCAAGTGCCTTCTGGGGTTCTGTAGTTAGTCAAGGAGGCCTCAAAAGGTTTGAAAAGAAACATGAGATGTGGCTTACTCACTGAAGTTTTCAGATTCTTTTTATAGAAATATGACGTAGGGATACCATGCAGCACAAGAAAACCATAACATTCATGGAAGGATTGTAGTCTGTATGGTGCTACAGGAGAGAAAGAACTGTATGGAAGTCATTACCATCTAAAAAGAAGCACAGTGTTTCACCCATTTTTCCTGATCAAAGGAGATAATAATGCACATCTCAGTTGAGCTCCTAGCACTTGATTTCCTTTGAGTCTCAACCCTATGTCTCGCGATTCACTGATCAGCACGGATAGTTCCCTGATGTGGCCACTACTCAGATTTGCCTACTTTTATTTTTGTCACAAAATTGAAGTATGAAATGTGTGTCACCATCTATTAGAGAAAGTTTTACATTCTAAAGGGTGTCCATGGGGTACTACTGGATGTACTAAGAATGAAGATGATAAATAATATTCATTTAATTCCAATTTATGTGAGAAGAACGATAAAAAGAATTGTAGATGTCATCTGAAAGTAAACTAACAAAAGTTATTGAGCATATGTTTTGTTCTCAAAGCATTCTGATTTACTATTTTAAACTAGGCTTAAAGTTCTCCATCTTGAAAATTAAAGAAAACTAATTTCGTACTGAAGGCAAATTAAATCATTTTCTTTTCCTCACATGGGAAATGGTCACTGCTTTCAAGTTCTGATAGTTTTCCCTTTCATACTGGTGACCTAGGATTCATATGCTACAGTTATGGCAGTGGAATGGACCAACCATGGTAAAAGTTGAAGACAACTTTTAGAGTTGTGATTTTTAATTTGGCATTTTGTTAATAGATTTGAAGTACATTTAGTCAAATTAAAGAAGATTTTGAGGGGTGACCTTCCAAATTGCGATTATGCCCCTACCTCTATCCCCTTCATCCATTCCCCTTTGCCCACACTCCTCATCCCTACTAGAGGTCATTTAATAGAAGACATACCCAAAATATCTTGATCCAAGTTGGCTTACCTCAGTTCTCGTTAATGTCTGCTGCTTGCAACTAAAAACATCCTAAATAGAAAAATATTCCTCCAGTTATTTAAAACCTCCATGTTTGGTTAGTGTTTGTCCAAATGTGAAATAGTAAAGTGAACTGCTAGCAATCCAGATAATGTTTAAATGTGAAAATAATTGGAGAGCTTCTTTAAAAATTCTTTCCATATACGAGAACAAGTTTAGACTTCTTTGGAAATCTATTGATGATTTTATAATTAACATACAATGAAAAAACCTTCAAAAATAATTTCACTTGAGTAAGCCTGGAAAATTCTGATTTGAAAATATCAATGTTGATATTATATAAGGGCCAGGCATGGGGGCGAATATCTGTAATGCTAGCACTTGGGAGACTGAGACAAAAGGATTGAGTCTGAGTTGGGCTACAAAGTGAGTTCAAGGCCAGCCTGAATGGCATAGTGAAATCCTGTCTCAAAATAAAATAAAATAAAATATTTTACAAGAGATATCAATATCAAGAGATAATATCAGGGAAAGTATCTCTTAAAGGAAAAATGGTATTTCAACAAAGAACTAGAGAAACTAGTATAACATTATTGAACTTTTAAGCCCAAACATCAACCTTTTTTTGTAGAAAACTTATATAAGCATGCAGGATAAAAGGTTTCTTTCAGTTAATATTCAGGTTAAATTGTTGTTTGGCTCTCTGAATAGGAGGCCACGTACTTGTCTGTGCAGCTCATTTTTGTTCCATTTCTGGTCGATTCATGTGATGTCTAACCATACAAAGTAATTTTTTGAGGAGCTCTCAAAAATTTGTAATGCTGAATTGTGATTGCAGCAAAGATAAAATTTTTCACTGCCTTGTAAGAGTCAGGAATTTTATATGGATTCTAATTATTGTTCATGTTGAAATGTTAAAGGGCCCTCTCAAAGAAAGTTATGTCTCATTTCAAGACTCTCCTAATTAGAAATTTGATTTTATACTATGATGTTTATTGAACCTCTGAAGGCTATGCAGGCTCTAATTTCAAAGTTGAGGAGTCTCATGGAGTATTTATAGAGCAAGGACATTAAAACCATGCCTAAAAGCAATTATGGATCTGACACCATACAGATTGGAACAGTCAATTATCCAAGCATTCTGATTAACTTTATTCATAAATATTCTTAGCAATGCTGAGCTTGCATTTACTTATTGCAACAAGTAGATACCTTAGGTCAGTGGATTGATTGACATAAATATAGAAATAATTGTGGTTTAAATTTTTACCCTGTTATATCTCTACACACAATATTTTGTGCATAGCATTCTGTGAGTGAAAATATAAATAATGAGAACCAACTCTTTCAGGATGCCAACATCCCCAATATTTTGTAAATTAAAAGGAGTTGAAGGTGACATATTTCAGAGCAGTTTTATTTAATAATGAAACAGTGTGAGTGGCGTGAATACTGCAGTAAGATACCCTTTCTCCTTGGACACAAGTCTCTCAGGCAGATTGGTAGGACAAGTGGCTGATGATATGACACCAGGAAAGGGAAGAAAATGTCTATGCTAATCTGAAACCTCTGCATTTTGTGAACTATCAATGCATTTTAATTAAAGTTACCGATTCTGGCTCACAGATAGCTTAGTATTATTCAATAGCGTCATAAGACCACCCAAGAAGCAAGCATTGAAGTATTTCAAATAGAGAATATTGTCATTCAAATCAAAGCTTACCTAGGCAAACCACAACTAGCATTTAGTGTTGACATCATACTTCCAAGAAGGTAATTATAAGCATAATAACCAAAGATAGAGAGGGGTACAATCTACTGTATATGCCCCTTGCTTAATGAAAAAATGTAAGCACATTCACAGGATGAAGCAGTCAGAAAAATGCATCTAATGAAGCAGTGGAGAGAAACAAACAGCAATAAACTCACTCTTCTCTGTAAACACATCATGTCCAAGCAGGGCTGGTGTTTCCTTTAGCTGTGGAATTCAACACTCATGGCTTTAGCTTGTCTATGCCCTATCCAGCTCCATGCCTCTGCATCTATTTGATTTTGGTAGGCACAAGCTTGCTTAGGGAAGCACATTGAGCATATTCCTTGTTACATTATCTTTAATTGCCTTTAATTCAGAAAAGTGCAACATGAGAATCTTGGGCTATTCATCCAAGTGCTCACCTGCAGTGAGTGCCATTGTCCCCACATTGTTGCCATAACAAAATTTTCGGCTATTTGTTTTGCTCCCAGTGTCTTAGTTACTCTTCTCTCGTTGCTGGGACAAATACCCGACACTCAAAATGAAGG
>NDGM011059997.1:0-10981 GCA_002564305.1 Octomys mimax
CAGGGTCTCACTATGTCACTAAATTGCCCAGACTGGGCTGGAACTTTCATTCCTCTTGCCTCAGCCTCCGAGAGTGCTAGGATTACAGACATATCACATCATCCTCAGCTAAAATACAAAACAATGCTTTTTGAGTCTTGATGTTATTTAACAGGTTTGAGAAATAGCAGGACACACATCTCTCATACACCTGCACACACATTTAAGCAAAGGACTTACTTTACAAGCCTGGCCCACCCCTTCACCAGTCACTCTTTCTCCCTGCCCTACCTCCCCTAACATAGAATGTCACCACTGCCCAGTGAAGACACAGGCGTGACAGCAGCTCAGGAACCCCATCAGGAATTCCACACTTACAGGAAATCACCCAAGAGCATATTATTCATGGCCAAAACCAACTGAAACTTGTCATGTGTCTTTTTGTTTGCCTGCTTGCTAAAGAAAGCTCCATCCAAAAAGGACCTCGTCTATAGTAATCACAGCTGCATCCTCAGCCCTACAACAGGGCATGAGTGTACTCAAAGAACATTTTTGAGTAAATGAACAAATGCAAGAATTCTAGGCTGCTGTTCACCAAGATTGTCCAAAGCAGGATTGCAGCATGTATTATGGAGCCTCTGACACAAAGGTCAAGGCCTGAAGGTCCCCAAGATTTTAAGAACCATTCCCAGCAATATGACCCTGTATCTAGCTGACTAGAGTCCCAGGAATCTCAGTGGTTGTGCACCTAAAATGCCACATCGTGTAAACAAGATATTAGCAGCAAGGATTACCAGTTCCTGGGCCCATCAGAACGAACTATTCGCAGTAGCAACCCATCTTTGGAAGAAGCAGCCGACGTCAAAAAAAAAAAAAAAAAAAGACTGTAGCTATTCCCTGAGCGATATCTGCTGATCTCAAAATGCAGAACGTGTTTTGTTTGGCTTATAATAATTGTGTTCTGTCTTTTAACCCTCAAAGTGTTAAGTATCGTCATTTCCTCTGGGAATGGAAAGATCTAGGGTTAACAACTTTCTCTTTTAAAAATTCATAAAGGCGCAGACAAACGGCATCACATCCAGTGGCTGCACACTGGAAGAAGGCAAAAGAGAAACAAGGAAAAACAGGCAACAACCACAACATTACCCCCCACAGGATACTTGGCAATTAACTCCAGCTATGTCAGCAATTTTTTGAAAAATTTCCTAAACATGGAGAAGGCTCATCCTCACCATATGAAAAACAAAGCTACTGCAGTGACTCTCCCATGCATTACAATGTGTGTGTCTTACTTCTTAACCAAGCCGCTAATCACGCAAATTATTGCAACTAATTACATCTGAAGGTCTAATTAATTCTTTCAGTACCACATCATTTAGTACGCATTCACAACACAGCACCTGTTTTGAAAATCCTTGCAGTTAATTTGTTTATAAACAAACACTATTTGCATAAAATGTTTAATGAATGGTTTAACAGTTAGTACAATACTCCAGTTTTGTCTTAGTAGATTTGAGGTCATCAAAGGCCACGATAAATTAATTTTAAACCATACAAATTAATTTAAGTAGAATGTGTGAATTTCTCATTAATAAAGAAAACATTTCCAACATGTTAATTAATATCTCTGTAACAGGCTAATTACTCCCCGCACAACAAGTACATCTTGCAAGCAAACCTTAAAGATTTGGGGGGCAAAAGTGTGGGGCTACAGAAAAGCTGGGGGCTAAAGTGCAACTCAGGAAAAAGGCACATTTTTCAATTATGGTGAAAATTCACTGTTTACCAGGAAAGGAAACAAACCCTAATTTTAAGAATACAGCACGTTTTAGTCATCTGGAAAGAGAGAGTTGAAAAACATTTTTCCAGGTGCAATTACTCTGCTAAGATGGTTGAAGGATGCCTGCCTTCTGGTATGAACACACAATTAATGAAAATATTAGTTCTTCTGAAAGTAAAGATCCCGCCTATGAATTAGGGCGGACGAGCTGCACTTGCACCCCAGCAGTAAATGCAGTTTCATTAAGGAAATCTGCATCTCAGCACCAATCCAAGGCTCAGTCACCATCCTTCTCCCTCTGGTGAACCCTGGAAAGACACTTCACATAGAAACTGAAGAGGAGCGATGTTATTGCTCAGGCATGAGCACAGCCCTTGCAAAAGCCATCCCTGAAATATGTTCCCAGCCCTAAAGTTTGTTTCTGATTTGCAAGCATTTTCACATTTGATAAGCACCTGTTGTAAATTTACATCCACTCAGGAAGTATTCTTGTGATAGGGAGCTGAGCGCTGTAAAGCATATTTATATGCTTACCCTTGTGTGGTGTTGCCCCTTAATGCACAGCCTGATGAAATGATGAGCTACATGGGACCCAGAGGGACGGACTGCACCACCTGGTTTTCCAGGCATTCGCCCCTGAGGAGTCACTAGTCCCTTACTCACAGCAAGGATTTTGTCAGCACTCATCAGCTAGCTCTTGGTTTTTGTTTTAAGTCTGTTAATTTGGAGAAAGAGAAAGTGTGTGTGTGTGTGTGTGTGTGTGTGTGTGTGTGTACAGGGCACAGGGTAGAAAAACAGAAAGACAAAGAGTCCTACAAATGCAGACTTTGCAACCTTTCCCTGGGACTGCCATTCTATTTCCAAGAAAACAATGGAAAAACAAGTGGGAGTCTCATCCTAACAGCACAAGGGAAAAACAAGAACTGGCCAGCATCTGATTGAAGCCAGATTTCCAGGATGGCACTGTAGCCCATTAGGGACCACACTGACCGTTGTGCCTCTCGGTCCTGAGATTTCTTTGGTGGTGGGTAAGTAATGAAATTGTCCTAAGCAATCTGCTACCAAGCCACCCCATGAGCCGGCAGGGAAGTGAATCCTCCTTGTTTCGTACCTTTGCCTGACATAGGCCAGCCAATGTCACCACCTCTAAGGCCTTCAGCACACCTGGGTCTCACTGTCTCTTGCCTCCTAAAGGCTGCTGAGCATTTCCTATGAACTTGGAGCTCTAGGGTGTCGTAGCGGGATGATGGGTTTCCAAAAGGACAGGCGCTTCTCACTCTCTTAAAATTCTTTTTCTTCTTTCCAAGTTTCCCACCATCAGCCCTGCTATAAAAATCCAGCACTTGAGAGACAAGTATCTCATGAGTACAGACTGTAATGAAGAGAAGAAACCAGAAGAGAAGAAACTATATCCTCTATATCTATGAGGTTATAGATGTAAGCTGCCCCAAAACACAAAAAAAGAAGAAAGGAAGAGAGAAAGAAAGAAAGAAAGAAAGAAAGACAGACAGACAGACAGATAGATAGATTGTTGACCCCCTGCTCAGGACCACAGCCTCATTAACCCATTGACTTTTTTTTGGAAAAAAAAAAAAAAACAACTTCGAAAAATCAGTGGAGGAACTGCTTGGGATTCCAGCCATATAATTGTGACCCAGTGTGCAGGGTGTCACCCCAGAGCAGGCATGGATGCGGGTGCGGTGGGGGAGGGGTGGGTGGCTGAGAAGAAAATGCTTCCTTCCCAGAACAAACAGGAAGAGGCTCTCTATTTTGAAATGTAAGTCAGAAAGCCTGGAAGCTTGGATAGAATCCAGGACACACACACCCTCACCAAAGCCAGAGGCCAAAACAGCTGTTTGGCTCCAGAAGGTTGTATTTGAACCCAACTTTGTCCCAAACTTCTCTCTAAAGTCAGTGCACCAGCCCCACCTCACACACTTGCCTTACAAGCTCCTGCCACCCTGCTTGCACGAAATCATCCCAGGATCTGGAGCCTGGCTTTTTCTCTCTCCCTATTAAAAATCACCAGCATTTCACAAATAAAGGCGATCACCATGTGAAAAATTATCTTTTAAAATAGAGTTTAATTTGCATATAAGGAACGAGAGATTTATGACAAGCAACATCGTCCAGTACTGCATCTGCCTAGTATCAGTCGTAATTTAGATTGTTTGTGACTGATCTTAAATTCTAAAGCTGGGAGAAGATGAAGTACTCTGTTGCTGTATTATTGTCAGGAGTCTAAGACTTACCAGAGATTTATTAGTAATCTTATCACAAACATGTCTCAAGTTTTTGCTTTTAATATGTGCCAAGCTCCTCTGAGGAATTTTCCTCCCTGCAATTATATTCCTCAATGCATGCATTCTGAAGCTGAGTTGATTTCCTTCCCAAAATAAAGCGACCTATCATTACACCACAGAAGCCCTTGTACATTTTTCCTCTGCTACTTAATAATCAATGTATTCATCATTAAAATCTGAGCCCTGAAGCAATGGTTTTTAGCATATTCTAATGACTAGCGACTTGCAAATTACAATGACCTTTCATGTACATTCTGTAAGCACCTTGTTCTAATGTGTACTGTATTTATAGTTTGCCAATACAAACTAGCCAAAGATTGGATAATTACTGTAATCTATTAGCTCGATTGCTTTCCCTGCTCATTTATAGCATGTGCCACGCAGGCCATTTTCAAAAGCTGGCCTATCTTTCATCTCCCGCAAGCTCAGAAAGTAAAGGATACTTTATCTTCACATACATACTTAGCAATGTCTGAAGAGCAGCCCATCTCGGCTCAAGGAGGTTTCAAAAATAAAGAATCTCCCTTCCTATTAGTGTCATAATGCTATTTGTGACTGACAAAAACCACCGCTCAGAGCGTGTAAACTTCCGTTGAAGAATGTCAAGGCTGGTTCCATTTTCTCCCCATTACTCTGGCCTCCCAATAGCATTGAGTAAGATCTGCTTGTTTCTTCGAATGAGAGGGGAAAAAAAAAAAAAAAAAGATCAAGCACTTCTCTTAAAAGGGAATTTTGGGGAGTCATAAGTAAATGTCTCAAGTGAAGCACTAAAGTTTCCTTCGTTCTTTTTTTTTTAAGCACATCCTAGTGACTCTGGAACCAAAAAGAGCTATGTGTGCAAGCGTAAGCTAGGGTCTTCTGACCCTCTGTGACGGTCTATTTCAGGCAGTTATGGATAGATAACATTACAGACACTGGTAATTAAAACAACACTAATTTTGTCTCCGTGGCCACGCTTTGTTGTTAGGAGCCATCTATCATGGCCTTCACGCATCACACAATGAGAAGACATTTGTCCACGTGCATTGTGCTTGGTCAACGGTTTTGCAAATCTCCCCGTGTACCTAGATGCTGAAACACTTAAAGATATAGCGCTTTCGTTTCTACTCTATTGCTCTGATTAATAAAACATTTTTGCATGCTTAGTCAAAACACGCTGCAATCTTCTCACCGCATATATTCAGAGGGGGAGAAAAACAATGCTAATTTCTTTCCTTTTATAAAGAAAAAAACAACGACAACAGAGAAACTCTCTTTTGGATTGGAAGAGGAAGAAAACGAAAGCAAACCTGGAAATTCTTGCCTTTCCTGTGAAACAGAGGATGGCCTAGTGAAAAGCATATGAAAGGGCACGTGTAACACAAAGCATCCTTTTTAAGGCTACCTGCATTTTTAACTACAGATAGTGTTGATTCTTGTGCGTGCATCCATTTGTTGGATTTGTGGACACTGGCCTCATTTCAGCTTTTATTACAAGACCTCCAGTTGCCTCAAGAGTGACAGCAAGTCAAATGTTTTCTGTACCGGGGTAATAAGAAAAGAAAAGATCTATTCCATAGGACTTCATAGGAAATTAGGGGTAGCTGCAATGCAAGATGACTAGTTTAGTTCTGTTGTAATAAACTAAAAGGAAACTGTAATGGTGCATTTCAAAGGATCTTTAACCAGTGACACAAACAAGAAAAGAAACAGACAGGACCATTTAACTTCAAACTCCACCGAAGAGAGCTGGATCGTACGCTTCCCGCAGCAAGCCCGCTGGCTGCTATGTGGCAGTCTTCATTTCTCAGAGGAAAAGCCACCCCCTTGAGACGCTCCAGGCAACCCCCACTGCAATTTTATCAACTGTCTAAGAGGTGGGAACTGTTAGAATTCTCTTCTCTCTTCACGGACGATCACAGCCCTTTTTCCCCCTTTAGCTGCAGACGCACATGTAGTTTCAAATATTAGCTAGAACTCCAGCCCTCGCCAGCCCCTAATTGCTCTCTCAGGGAAGGTATCATAAACGTAGGTACGCATGACACAGATGTAGCTTCAGCTTTATGCAGGCAGGAGTGCTACATCAAAGCTATTTGCAAAGTGACATAACTAGTTATTAAAAAGTACATTTTTATTATATTCCCTGGAATTTGCATTCTTCTAAAAAAAAAACCACATGTATTTTTTTTTTAATGTAGCCTCAGAAAATGTTGGGGTAATAGACCACTCGTGGTATCTGCAGAGGAAAGGCACCTAAATATTTTTAAAGGCAGTTTAATAAATTCAAGTGTTTCTGTCACTGTAAGTAGCTGGATCATTTCAATGAGTTAATATTAGCATGTTTCTCCTGGTGGCTGCTGGGAACAGTCGGACTGCAGTCGTTAAGCAAAAAGGCCACGACAGTCGAGGGCGATGTGGTCCTCCCTGCATTTCTCTTCCAGATTCTACTGAAACAAATGGGAAAGAAAAACTTACTGACTTTTGGCAAACTACAAAGGTTAACTCTATTCATCATGGAGGAACCGATGCTAAGTGCTTTCCGTCTGTCCATATATTTTAAAGATTTAGAAGCACCTGGTAGTGTTCTTAGGAGAGGGAAAAGCCAGCACGTTCATCTTTGGCATACGAAGAGAGTCTCGCGCAGTTTTCTCTTTACGTGGCTGGTAATGTTGAAATCCTTAGACTATAGAGTTGGGGAAATGAGATTATTTTTCAGTGAGATAAAGCTTTTCCCTCTTAACGACTTTTCCCGAGTCTTTTTAGGTAAGTGGCAGGCTTGGAAGCTGTTGTTAACTCTTTGAAGAGAAATAGCTAGGTAGTTGCAGCAGTAGGAATATAACTCTCATCACCCATATTGTAATAAAGGTGACTCCCCCAGTACCAATAAAGTCCAGCCGAAGATGACTTCCGAAGCCCATCGGCAGCTAATGAAAGGTAAACTCAGAGGAAGCACAAGGTAAAAGGAACCAGACAGCCTGGTTCTCAAATCTTAAAGCAATAGCTCCAGAGATGAGAGCCTAACTGCAGGCTACTGCAGTCTGACTGGGGCAACGCGAGGAAGTTCAGAGTCTGACAGCTGCCAAAACCTTACCAGGGTCTCTCTGCAGGGTCACACTCCACACGGCACCAAACAAAGCTTTTCACTTTCTATAACTCATTTACATGAATTTACTTTTTTGCCTTAAGAGGTTGCTGTAATGTGTGTTAAAACACACAGTGCAATTTTATCTCCGTAATATCACAAAAGAAATATTATGTTAGTATAAAGTTTAAAAAAAAAAAAAAATGCTGCGAGATCCGCAGCGCGGCTGGCGGCAAAGCGTTGCTCAAAAGCGCCACCCAAAGGCTAGAGGAGGTAAAGGCACCCGGGGAGCGATCGTTTTTGTTAATTTCAGCAATCCGAAGGTAAAAAATGACAACGCCACGCAAGTTGACGGAGGCTTTTGATTGAATTGACTGATTGCCTCAGCTGCACCTGCGGAAAATTGATGACAATGCTGTCTAAACCATTCATTAGGGTTTGGAACTTCACGCAGATGAACGCTGGATTCATAAATTTGCTCGACATGTGTTGTAGATACTATGACAAAGCACTGTTTTCAAATGAACATTTCTTTGACCTAATTTTATCGAAATCATGCAAAGGAATGAAAGAACAGTTTGTGCCCCAACTCTGGATCCAGCTGCAACTAAGATTTCTCTCCTCTTTCTCCATCTCTCTTCACCTCATCTCTCTCTCTCTCTCTCTCTCTCTCTTTCCCTCTCTCTCTCTCTTTCTCCTCTCTCTCTTTCCTTTCTGTCTTTCAAATGCATTTAAGTGAAATGTATTATTTCGAATATAGCTGCCGGTTCAGTTTAAAATATGCGTCAGAATGGCGATGCGCTTATATTTTTTACTCGCTACACACGGTGTTACTCTCTGCCACATGAAAGGGAAATTATTTTGAGGTTTTTCGAGCCCACATTTGCTAAATTGGACAGGAGTGGAAAATAGGTTTTAAAAATAATAATAACGTCCTCTCCACAGACATCTTGGGAGGAGCCATTTCAGCTCCAACTGGCCATGCATTTCTGTGAGGATTAGACTGCCTGCAGGCTCTGAAGAGAAATGAAATCCCTTTAAAATATTGACTCTTCTGGTCAAAAAATGGCAAAGCCCAGGGAAAAAACTGACATCTATCTACATTTTATAGAAGATTCCTGAGTTGCTCTTGATTTTAATGTATCAAAGCACAATCAATATTGAATGAAGCTTTTTCTGCGTGTCAAAAAATAAAGGTGGCTGAGAAGGAGGAAGAGCAGCGTTTTCTACCTGCCTTTGCGTAGCTGCACAGAGCAGGGACGGCTGCGATGGAGCCTATCTCTTGGAGCAGCTACCCTGCTGGAGGTTTGGATTGTTAGGAAAGAGTTACATTTTTAGAAAAAGAATACCTGGTACTGAAGAATCCAAAATTCTTGCTATAGAAATAGATCTTACTTCTCCAGCAAGGACTCTCTGCCTAGGACTTGGACTCTCCCCCAAAAAGCAAAATGAATATTTATTAACGTAAGAAGAACCTGGCGCAGGTTTGTCCATGCATTGCAATCTGCCAAAATGCTTCCAAATCTCTTCCCTGGCATTTCAAAGAAATCTATTTTTACACATTCTCATGCATTTGGGTCTTACTACCAGTAAGGTAATTTCTGATTTGGCATCTTGGGTTTTTCTTATTTTTTTTCCTAAAGAAACCCTGCAAATACCTGAGGTGCTTGCATTAACCCCACACCTGGATAGAGAGAAACTGCAGGTGTGAACAGCAAGGCTAATGGAGCTGATTTTTGCCAAGAATTTTTCTTACTGTTCTAGCAGTTACACTGAACTGGAAGACATTATCCAGGCAAATCCAAACAAGGCTCTTTGAGGGTGCCATACCCAAACTGTACAGACACGAAATTACCAAGTAGATATGCGAAAATCACTAAATGCGGAACAATCCAGGTCATCTTCTAATTGCCATGTTTCATCTTCTAATAGAGAAAATGTGCAAAAAAAAAAAAAAAATCTGGAGATCAGGAGCTCTGAATAGCAAAAGCCAAACATTCTTGCATTTCTGTAAATCCTGTGATTCTATCGCCAGACTTGGAAAGCCTGGGGCTCCAACAACCTCTAGACTTTTTGAATTCAGTATTTGCTTCAAATTTGGGGTAGTGTGTTTAAAACAAGTGCCTTATTTGCTGAGGGATGGCCTTTGCAATGAGAATCTCAGCCCCGCAAAGCCACGGGGGTCAAACTCCATTGACCTCGCCAGGCCACCAACAAAGAGAGGCGAGCCCTTAAGCCCTCACGAGGCTGCTCTGGCCTGAGTGCTGTGAGGAAAGAACAGCACACACCCAACCTTCACGATGCTACAATACGGTCAGCACAGGTGTACATGAGGGCGAGGGGAGTTACACTTAAAATCTTGGTGACACAAGGCAAGAAAACCCAGGTGGCTAGGGTGACACTGACAGCAGATTAACTCATAGATTTAGCAGGATAAGGGAACTCAGATGGTTAAGAAGTGGAAAGTGGCAGCAGAGGGTGCACATGCAGAGCCGTGCATGTATGTGGGGCTCCAATGGCTTGTGTGCTCTAACCTGGGCCTGACTCTTCCTATCTTACCCCTTTACACCGCATGGGACACACCAGTCCAAGACAAGGAGAATACTTGGTCAAAGCCCACACAGCCTGTGGTTCTCACCCACAAGTGTGCCCTTCCTGGCTGGGGAATCAGTTGCATCTGCGATCCTTGAGGAGGTAACACTCTCTACCTTCTGTTCTGGTGCTTTTATAAGAAACCTTTAGTTTCAACAATAGAAGGATTTCCTCCTTTTAAGGCCTTCACTTAAAAATCATTTCCCTCATCCCATGCATGTGGTCATTTCCTTTCCCAGTTTCTTGCTCCCAGAAGCCTGGCACTGTAGACATATTTAAGAATCTATTCTCCTTGCATTTCAAGCTCTTAAACCGTCGGGCCTGAGCATTCCCTTAAAATCTATGCACTCCAAATCTTCTTCCTCTGTTTCTTTTGCTGAGATTTCAATAACACTTTTGAGGTCTCTTGAGAAGAGACAGCCTCTGTCCTCACTGAGGTCCCAAGTGCTCTGCGTCTAATTTCCCCTTAGATGTAATGGACAGGGACTAGAATCTTTGAGTGAAGATTCTCTATAACTAGCCTAGTTTGAGCCACAGGCCCCTCCAAGCAACTACCATTCCAGCAAACATTTGCCAGCTATGGACTTTTATTGTGGTGCCTAGAGACCCAGGCCAGAGAGAAACTTCATCCCCATTTGCCAAGGAGCCCCTGGCACCATCGCTGCCCAAGCCAGGATTCAGTTTAATGCATCCTCATTGGGTTTGCAGTGCCTGTTCTCACTGGCATGGGTCTGATGCAGTTCACATCTGCGTAAAGTCACAGAGCCCCTTGAGAAAAACGTGTTCCCTGAAATAAATAAACTCTGTGTGCCAGGGTCAAATCTGACAGCTGTGTTGAGGAGACAACACAGGGAGAAAGCAGACAGAGAGGCAATGAAGAGGTGTACCCGGGCTCTTACCAGGGTACCTTAAAAATCTGCCCTAGCCCCTCCTTCACTTGGATAAGAAAATGGCTGAGAAGTAACAAAGTCAAGGCCAAGAGCCGACCCTATGGACCTTCTTGGTACATCTTCCTCTCCAGCCCGGGCAGCATCTCAAACCTCCTGACACATGCACTAGCTGGCAATAGCCACATTGATTAACCAACTTGCCATCCACCTTGGATGCATGGAGTAGACACACCAGGAATCCCTCCATCCGTGCATTTAGTCAGCACCAGTTAGTGGGCATGTAGCAGGGGTGCAAAGATAGAAGTTACAGAGACAGGGCCAGGGAGATAGCTCAGTAGAATAAGTGCTTGCCTGGCAAGTGCAAGGTCCTGAGTTC